>CAKALG010033911.1:0-14760 GCA_916700815.1 Helicolenus hilgendorfi | reverse complement strand
ACCCCGCACGTGGTCTCCAATCTCAGAGTGTGTGGGAGTCAATTGGTAGGTGTGAGGTTAGATACAAATTGGCCCGTTCGTGTCACAGCCCTGCGATCACCGGCTCAAACCTGGACCGCGGCTAGAAACTGGAAAGCAACACTCATAAAGTTGGGAGGGCGAAAAATAGCTGAAAGGAGTGATTTTCTTGGTGCAACTTAATAAGAATTACAACTTTAGTGTGAGGAGGACTGAGAGAAATTTGTATTTCCATATAAGCCAGCTCCTCTACATCCTATTTATTCACCTCTCGCTCTACCCATTCATTACTTCACCTGCATCCTGTCCTTTCCTGCTAAACAGCCTCCCTCTCCTCTCATCAAATAAACCTGCCAGCTTCTGTGTGATCTTCCCCAGAAGTGTTTTATGCCTCACATTATGACACATATAATCAGGCTGGCTGTTTGCACTACTTTGTTCAGCACAAATTGCTGCACCGATGGTCGCGGCAAAAGCACAGATGGGACGTGGACAGTTTTTCATCGGCTGTTCCGTACCACAGAGCCCAACACATCTGGTATGCAGCGAGAAGCATCTTTGCACTAATTTGTTTGTCACTATACATTGAAGGGACTATCTGTCATCCTGCCATGCTTTGGTTGCGGCATGATGTTTGAAGAACATGGCTAGTCATAAGTTTCAGGGAGCCCGGCTGGCTGGCTGGCCGCTTGGGACTCGCTCACAGGAGCCATCTGACTGTTGGAATGAAGGCGATGAAGGGATGCAGGAGAGGAAAGGAAAATAGAAAGAGTAGGGGAGGTTTGGATATTTTACTTTAAAGCAGCTCTTTAACCCTCGATATCCAAGCAGAGGTAAAGAGACTTATGATATATTTTCACTTCCATGTGTTGCAAAAATTCACACTATCATGCATGAATTAAAAAATTAGAACATTCAAAGGGTTTAATTACAAGTGCAAACTGTGTGTACAACCCATTGGTTTGTGGACTGCCGTTTTCAAGCTTTGAGTTTGGCTTTTCGGCCATCGCCATCTTGCTTTTTTGCAACCAGAAGTGACACAGGAGGGTGGAGCTAAGTACAACCGAACCCTAAATTAGACATTTTTAGGCGTCCAAAATGTTACAACCAACTTTCATGAACTGAAAACACACTGTGAAAGGGTAGCCACGCCCTAAAGCATCCCCTGCTTTATTGTCTATTTGACTCTAAATGGGACCATAATTTACTAAATGAACATCACGCTGTATTGAAGAATATTGTATTGAAGAAATAAACTCATGTCTACTACGTTTACTGAGGTAATAAATCAAGTGAGGAGTAGGCTCATTTTCTCATAAACTTCTATACAATCAGACTTCTTTTTGCGACCAAAGGAGTCGCCCCGTGCTGGTCATTAGAAATAATGCAAGTTTAAGATACTTCCGCATTGGCTTCACTTCTCAGACCCGCAGTTTGCACACTGGTATGACCGCAGTGAGCCTAAACTGAGTGATTATTGACTGCCACGCTCTGTCTCCCTTAGCTAGTGTTGCTATGCGTGTCAAGCTTTAAATTCTCAGCACATTTGCAGTTTACCACTCAAAATATGTCGTAATTTTTTAACCAATGGCTCTGCGACTTCAAACAGAGGTAAACCAAAAGAAAGCTTCTTGTTTTAGTCGGCGACCATAGATTTTGGAGCAGAAATGACAATAGATAGATGTCAATGGAAGATATTAACAGCCATAGCGAAGTAGCTAATTAGGCTAACATTAGCTTTATGTCCAGCTGGTTGAAAATGGTGCCAATGTCTGACTTTTTGAAGTTTCAATAGCTAGCATTTGCCCAAACTCTGATAGCATCCAGGACCAGCCTTTACAAAGTGGGGAAAAACACAGTGAATGGGACTTTTTTTGTCAATGTAACCTTTAACCCTACAAAGTTAGCCTTGAAAGTACTGTAACAGTAGTAAGCTAGTTAGCCAGACATGCTAACAACGGCTGTGTACGCCTGTTTTCCACGTAGCTCTGTGTACCTATGCGTGTCAACCAGAAGTTCATTCATTCCTACAGGAACCTTTGTAATGTCCGATATGTTTGCGAAACTCCTTCCATTTTTTTTTTCGGCCCGTAATTTTGCCTCGATGTTTTAACTTTTGTGGCAGATTACGGACAGGCTGTATGCACTGTGCGCTAGCATTTTATGCTAACTTTGTTAAAATACTCTATGTGTTACACAGCTAGCATGATACCAATGTTAGCTAAATATGCCGTAAAGCATTTTCACTTAGAATTTTTTTTAGAAATGTGACGTGTGCACTGCAAAAAACAGATAAAATGAACTTTTCTCTCATATCTGAGGTGGTATTTCATTACATCCGTAAAGAGATGCATTTACTAGCGTAGAACGCTAGGAGGCGTAATCAATTATACGGATTAACGGACACAAATCAAAGCTGTGTGGAAACAGTGGCGTTACATTGGAGCAGATGAACACAGAGTTTAATCAATTTCATACATTTTTGCTCTTTTGTTTTTTGTTTTTGGAAAGGCTACAGATAGAAATAAAAAATACAGACCACCTTCCACACCTGCCGTGCCTCGTTACGACTGATAAACTATAGTTGAACAATGGCTTTTTTTTTTTTTTTCTTGTGCCACAACATTTCACACACTGACATGAATGGTTGTGGGAATATCTGGATCCTCACCTCAGATTCCTCAAAGGTTTCTCACCCTGTTTTTTTTTTTTTTTTCAAGCCTTTCTATATAATCCCAGAGTGGAAAAAAAGAAAGAAGGTGGTGATGAATGCAATCTGACAGCTCATAATATCCCCTTTCCCATTCTATGCTCTACATTTAGTGTGATTCTAAGTCAATTAAAGAACTGTTTGATGTTGATGCATTCAGACTTGGAAATTAAGCGCCAGTCTGCTAGTCGTCTGCCTTTACAACAACCTCCTACATGCTATATAGTCTTGATGGTGTATATCTCTTTTTGCTATTTGCAGATAGGAAGGGAGTATTGTAAACCTAGCTGTGGATAAACAGAGACACTTTTGAGGATATATTTATATCCGAAATACAATAAAATCAGGGAAAAGAAGACTGGAAAGGGGACAAGAAAAGTGGGGCTTTTGAGTGAAATGTAAATGGCTTGGCGCTTGCACAGAAATCTATATTTCAGGGAGGAGAAAAAAACACCTTTATCTGTCGACAAGCACTTTCCCTGGCTACTTAAGAATGACATTAATGTTGCAGGGGGAGGATGACGCTGTGGTAATACTGGCGGCAAAGGGACTTTGAAAGTTCCAGGGCACTCAGTATCTTAGAAATATCAGTGTTACCTTTACTTACATTGAAAAGGGGAAAAGCTTCTGCATTTTTTCCTTAGAGCTTGTGTCAGCCCAATTTGGTCCCTAAGTAACTTAAAAACATTTTCCAATTTGCCCAAATTCATGTAGAAAAAGCTGAAAACTACATAAGAGGGTAGAGCAGGGAAATATGATTTCCTGTAATTCAATGGACTGAATTGGTTGAGGTCTGAAATGGAAGGTTTTTTTTTATGAATTGGCACAACCAGGAGAGACAGTATGTTCTCTGAAGGGTTTCATATTACGTAGTGTTCTAAAAATTAAATGCAAATGTTAAAGAATAGGGTTGAAATATACTCTATGTGTTCATATACATGCTTATAGCATGTATATGAACACATATTGGTCACTGTTTTGACTCACTGAATAATTGTGCATTTAGAGGTGGCTTGCGTGTTGCATTCAGGTGCAGATCGCTGTACAGCTGGTTTAATGCACAGCTCGCTTAAAAAAAAAAAAAATCACAGCCTTTGCACGAAACAAATGAACAGTCAAGCAGAACTGAAGAGAAAGAGAATGAAAAAAATAGAAGATATATTTAGTTCTCAAACTGTCACCAATTTCTGAGAGGTGTGCTGAATAATGGAGCGGTAGGATGTGGGCACGCAGACACATTAAAAGGCTTTTGCTGTATTTCTTTGATTTGGTGCCACTGAGATGAAGGTCTGTGTTGTGTCATCACGAACCACAATCTTTAATGGTAATGTTCTTAATGTTCTCTTTCCCCCCCATGCGCTGAATCTTCTCTATCACCGTGTGTTTAAAGCTTTAATTCTCTCGGGCAGATAAGCAATGGTATCCTATTGACCTGAAAAAAGAAGGTCATAGTGCCAGTCAGTAGAAGGTCTTTGATTTACATTTTCAGAAGGTGACAAACTGGAACTCTGGGAGCAATAGGCTATCAAAAAAGTATAGCATCGAAAGATTTCACAGCTGTTCCCTTATTTTGAGGGCATGACATTATAGTACAGCAGTTTATTACCAATAAATTAATACAAACTAATAAAATATTAAGCCTGCAACTACTGCAATTTCTTCAATTAACATCATTTTAGTCTATAAAATGTCGGACAATATTAAAAGATGGCTTTCAGTGCTCAAGGACAAATATATACCTACTTTATTATCAAATAAGAAAACTATCAGATAACAACAAAAATCAAATATTCACATTTGAAAAGCTGGATCCAGTGAAGAATTGGCAATTTTTACTTGAGAATGGCTCCAATGGCATCCACTGCACTCCTTATTTAAAGCCCCCCCTCTCTCACAAATGACTTTGGCTTACTGTCGCTTAATTTGGACGTTTGAGCTTCCCATCACTTTGCAAAATAATGTATGTGCAAAGTTTGACACTAAAGGGACGTTTGCATGTGCTGAAAGAGGAATAGTTCCTCTCTTCTTACCTTTAATCTCAGTTTAAAGCTGGGGTTGGTAATATCAAGAAACTAGCAAGAGCACGCTAGATTTGAAAAATGATCCAACTGAAAAACCCAGCCCAGTTTTGCAAACTCTTTTCTAATAAAGGTAACTAGCAGTTCTTGCTCCAAAAGTCCCTAAATCTAGCAAGAAAGTCAGCCACACTGACAGTCCGTCACTTCAGGCCTTCCTCCAATGCCACTCCCCCAAAATTATCAGAATGAATGAATGAATGAATGTATTGAATTCATTCATGGAATAGTACTGACACCTGTCAAGCTAGCAGCATGTGGAAGACTCCGGTGACATGCAATGAGTGCATGGGCAGCGTACGCGCAAGAAGGCAGGTAGTTAGACAGACAGACAGTTCAATCATTACATTTGGCCTAAATGAAATGTTTGGACGGGTTTGTCGCGACAGTGACGGATAGCGAATTTTATTTAGTTTTTTTGTCAGAACATTTGATTTATCGATTGCTGTCGGTATGTGACGAGAATTTCAACAAATATAACACAAATGTATTTGAAGATTACCAACTCTAGCTTTAAGACGCGTACGTACACACAAATCCGGGGAGGTATCGGAGGTAAACAAGCCGCCATTACTGCAGTGTCTGGTCTCTCCCTTCAATACGCACATGTTTGAATGCAAGCTGTGTTAAGAAGTGTACAATTTTTTACATTGACCGTAACTTTCTATGTAACATCACTTTTGACAATGATGTCTTGGAGCTTGGGAAGAACCTGAGCAGTTCACAGCGGCCTAACGTTAGCTGAAAAATTATGAAATAAGTAACGTTAACTGCCAAGCCAACGTTAGCTAACGACGTTAGCGGGCTGAGACAATTAATTAACTTAATCAACTGACTGTGACTTTATTGTGAAATATAACGTCAGGTGCTCTAACTAGGGCATCCTAATCTAATGACCACAAGGTAAACATCATTAATCAGTCAGTATCACAAACAGAACACGTACAAAGTGTCTGCTAACCGTGTTATCTGGTGACTCTCAGCTGAATGTGTCGGGGTTCACCGTAGCGCATGCAGCACCTGTGTAATCTTAAAAACCTCAATTTTACTTTAATCAATTTTAAATACACACTCATCTGTATTTATTATCTACGCCAACCATGTAAAATTACTACGAGCAACAACGGACGGATTCGGCCTAAAGTCACCACTTAATACTGTTAGCAGACAGGCGCTAGATGGCGGAACACACAAAGCGGTCGCTGGATTTGTCTACACGAGCAGGATTTTGTGACATCACTACTAGTTAAGAAGCCAGTCGCGGACCAGTATCCGACTTACACCTCCAGTGCAAAAACATTGAGGATGGTGTCTAGCAGTTCAACTTTTGAAATGAACAAAATGTACATATTCATAGATTAAGGGAGATAAAGTAGATGTAGTATAAGTATACTTTTTATATAAGTATACACTAGGTCATATAACCTTTTCGTGGAAAAACTATTTGGGTTTTTAATATGTCGTGAAACTTGAAGGGATCTTTAAAGAATAAATATATATTTATATACAGTACTGTATATTCAGTATCTTTATAAATCAGTATCATGCAGGGATGGATTGGAGGGTAAACACACCCAAACTCAGCTCCATAAATAGAATTTATCACCCTTTCAGACTAACATAACGAACTAGGAGTGAAATTCACAGTCTTATAGTAGGCAGCATCAAACTGAAGTAAGAGTCTTGAGCAGCAATCACACCACATTTAAAGTAAAGATAAAAACGAGCTAACGAAGCCAAACATAGCGAGGCGAACGTCACATGGAAGTCAAAGTGACTATTATTCTGAGGGGGCATCATAACGTCTTATCCCGACTACTCCAAAATCGCTTTCATTCACGCAGGCCTCCCGCCTCCCCGTCACCTTCTGCGAGCCTCGAATCCACCAACCAGCGCTACCTTCCCACCACAGCAGCAGTGGCTGAATGAATGATGAATAATCGCGTAGGAGAGTGAGGTCATTATCGAGATGTGGAAGTTGGAAACGGCATACCGGAGGCTTCATTTGTGCCGCATTCACGACTCCTTTTGACTTTGAAGTGGCGCGGCACACCTGACTCTTAGTAGTGTTCCTGCTCGTTTCCGCTTCGTCTCTTTAAAGCTAAAGCAGGCTGATCTATTTTGAGGAGGGCCTCTACAATACTTCCCTAAATGCTGGATGGAAGCATGTTGGGAAGTAAAATGGAATGTTCAGGTGGGTATGTGTCTAGAGATTTCTTGCCCACAGTGTTTCCCATTGCTGGCATGTGAGAGAAAGAGCAAGATAGAAATGTGTGATTTGTATGAGAGTGTTTTGGTGAGATGGAGAGAGAAGAGCAGTGTATCTTTCAATATTTCAACATGTGTCAAGATGATATTTTAACAAGGACTTCTTATGCTTTTGTGCTTTTTCCCCTTTCCTTTAGTGTGTTATATAGTTTTTTCTGCATGTAAAAGGTCTGCAAAGTTACAAAGCCCAAAGCCACTTACTCTCCCCCACAGAAACACTGCTCCTGCTTGAAGTCCCACCTTCTGTAACACAGTGATGTCACAAAGTAACACACTTTGCCTTAACGGCTAGATTGGCAAGCCCTCAAACAAAGCTATTTAGAGTGGAGCTGAAGCAGAGTCCGAAAAGTTTGGTTTGGCTGACCAATCAGTCTGTTGTCAGTCAGTTTTTTCTTCTTTTTTTTTTAGCTCAAACGGAGCGTTTCAGACAGAGGGTGAAAAGAGGTGCAGCAGCACAGCCGGTATGAGAAAAGTAAAGCGTTTTTTTGTACATTAAATCACATAAACACGTTCTAGTAGAAACCAAAAATACAAGTATGAACCTGAAAATAAGCATAATAGGTCCTCTTTAATCCTATACTTGATGTTACCTCCCTACCTACACAGTAAGTACACTTCACGACAAATACAAATATACGTAATCTTAATAAATGGGAGGCGGCCATATTAGAGGTCCTTCGCACTCTGAATGCAAAAAAAGATCTAAATAGACATATTTCTATGTTCTTTATTTTGCCATTGATTATTGAGTGTTTCAAAGTTGCGTCTTAGCTAGCTAACCACAGTCTTTGGTCAGTGCTTGCAGTCAATCAAAACTCAAATAGAAGTTAGAGGTAATTCAGCATCCGCTAGCTCGCGAGTCTTTTGGAGTAGATCTACCAGGGTTTACGCTAGACTTTTTTTCAAGGCCAATATGGCCATTAATATTTCCGAATTCCAGTGATATATATATAACAACTACCGTACATATGTTTTAAATAGCCATATAATAGTCTACATGTGACATAACTTGAAAATAAGTTAAATGAAGACGTGGTCTAAAAAATAAAATAATAGGCTGGTTCTCCGAATTCTGCATTTGTCAAATTCAAAATGTTCGCAGCCATCATGCTAAGACATTGTCTTAGCATCATATCATATAGGTCACACAATACAGATATCTAATATGCTATTAATGCATTTGTTTATTTGGCATATTTCCCAACGGACATTTTGGCTGTTGATAATCTCATCTGCCGGTTAACTACACAAGATACGGGCAAAAAAACCCAGCATATGCCGGCTAACGTAAACCCTGAGATCTACATCTTAAGACATCATGTACTTTAGTTTAATGTTTTACATTTAATTTAGGCTCTAATGAGTCTCATTTTAGAAACTTTTCCTTTCAGTGTTCTTCAATTGACATACACCCACACTCAAATCAACATCTTTTACTTCTCTGGTTCGTACTCATTATTTGTGCACAGCCGAATCACCGGGTTACCTCCGTGACACCAGACGTGGTTGCTAGGACACCTGTGATGCAATTCCAATGCCTTACCTCAATTTTATTAATATTTCCAACGGAGGTGTTTTATTTTGCGTGTGAGAAGACATCAAACTCACTCGGTAGCACTGTTAGCATGTCTCTTTCTGTTTCCTCCCTCAAATGTCTACTCTGAATCACTCTATGGTGTCATTTTCTTTGATCTCAAGCGGATAGCTGCTATTTGTGGGGTGATACCACACATTTAGTCACTTCAAGGTTGGGCTTGTTTGTGAACTACAAGTAAGAGAGTGTTGTGATACCCTCCCTTGTGTAATCAGGTGAAAACACGATTTTTTAAAAAGAAAAACTTCCACCACCCGCTACAAAAACAACACACACACCTCAGAGGGAATGTGTAAGTCTTCCACAGAGTAAATAATGGGATCAGAGATGTTATCCGCTGTCTGTGTAGGCAAAGCATTTTGCTTCTGGTGCATGACCCAAAACAGACAAGCCCATGAAATGGAACACCAGCTTAGTATTGCTCTAGTAGACTCTGATGCGTGGAAACAAATGGAGTTTGGCACTGCTACCCAACATAGCTGTGTATGATACAGTGTGTCCTAAATGCTCTGTGACAGTAATACAAGCCTTTGTCTGTTTAGATCCATACGGCGATACGGATCGGAGGGAGGAGAGCGCTACATCCTTACAGCCCCTCCTCTAAGTGTTGTGAGGCTTTGTTGTTTAAGTTCTTTTTGTCTGCATCCAAGGAAATAGAACTTCCTATCCTGCATTGCAGTTGAGCGTTCGCTAAGCCCTTCCCTCTCCAGCAGTTGGCCAATCACAGTTTAGTTTTTCACATGTTGAAGCGGAGTGCATGGGGCTGTGGTAAGAGCAATATTATGCATGTAATAGATCTGTCAAAGGTAATGCGATAACGACTTAACGCAAATCTGTTTTAACTTCTGAAGTCTGACCAATGAAATCCTTTATTCTGACTGATCGCCGTCATTCTGCATCATTAGTCATGTGCTTCTGCTTTTTGGACGGAGAGTGCGTATTTTCGGGGCCTTGGAACAATGGCCCTTTGTTTTCGGGGTACGGATTGTCAGAAAAATTGCCTTTTTTTTTTCGGTCCAATGGCAGATTTTTCGGACCATTGGTGTTTCCGTATAACAAAGGGCCGTTCTAACTACTGCCTTAACAATGATCCCTATGGGGAATGATGAAGATGATAATGTAGCTGATATGCACTTGCTAACGTTATATGTTGGTCACGGAATGGGGGTAGCCACAGCAGCTAGCGTTAGCATCAAATTTGGGGTCTGATTAGTAACGTTAGCCCCTTAGACATTCTCTGTCTGGATAGTTCTTTGTTGCGTAGTGGACACCGGCACTATTTGGCCTCATTGACAAATGGAACAGGGCAACACGGAAAATTTGCACTGGAACCGGTGTGCATAGCTGTCAATGTGGAAAAAATCAAATGCAGATCTTCCATATTCCTGCACCGCATTTTCACATCACACTTGCGAGAAACGGCTTTAAGTCAGTTGGATGCAGCGTTTTCGACAAGAACTACAGATGTCATTTCAGACTGCAAAAATCAGTGGTCACTGACACATAATTTGAAGCCTACTTAAGACTCATTATTTCAAAAAAGACTTTTTTTGGGGTTAATCTACAACTGTTGGGCATTATCTCATTGTGGCCAGAATCGGCAGAATTACTACCTGAACGAACCTCGTGGCTCAGAAATAGTGCCTGAATAGCAAATGATTTGAAGTGGCTACAAGCTGTACTTCCTGTTGTGTTCTGAGAAATAAATGGAAAAGCTAATAATAAAAGGTACTAGATAATTCCAATTTTATTAATGAGGATGATCGAGTCAATGTGTCCTTGTAATCACTGCCTTTGCCCCGTGTTACTGCCTCCCTCTCCTCCCTCTGTGTGTGTGCATGCTTCTGTAAGCCTCTCCACCTGGCTGCCTGTCGCCCTGCCTGTCAGACCCGCTATCTACCTATCAATCTGTGAGTGTGTCCGCCTGCGTGTGGTGATAAGGAGCCGTGGGTGTCTGTAGCCCTGACACCAGCTGATTTATGCTGGCCTCTTTCCCTTTAGGGGGCCCGATTTGAGAGAAAATCCCCAACGAATCATGCTGACTTTGTGTGCGTGAGTGTGTGTGTGTCTGTTTGTCTGGCTGTTTGCATGTGCGTGTGTGTGTGCTGCTCCAGGATCGTCTGTCAAAACAAAGATGACAGGGAGCTGTAACTCCTTTATTGCCACATTTCAACTCCTGTACATCACTCAAACCTGATTTAATATTTGAATTGCATTTTCAGGAACAACGTAAAACGGAAGGTATTCATTTACAGGAACATGTCGGAGTCTCTGCCACCCACCGCATGGGTGAAATCAATATGCAATAAAAGATAAATGAGTCAAAGCACAATGTATTGCTAACTCAACTCAAAAAGTTGATGACTTTCACCTAAAAGAAGGATGCAGTTAAAAATTCATGTGAGAAACAGCCTGAAGTCTGTTTCTCAGTGTGTGGGACTGTGTGTGTGTGTGTCTTTCATATTTTATGTTATTCAATCAATTTAGATGATTCTTGCCCGGCTTTATTCATTTGCTACAAATCTAGAAAACGATCACTGTTAACCCTCAAGATTAAACACACAGACAAGCCTACAAATACATATGAACAGAAATTAAATTAAGGCTTGTAAACCTGACAGTGGATCTCAGAAGCACAACAAATTCCACATGGAATTTTTTATTTATTTTTTTAATCTTTGGCTTAGTTAAGTTGCTGTTTCGATTAAAGTAGAATTACCGCCTCGCTGTTGTAAGCGTGAAGTGGACATTCGTGCCAAATTTGAATAAATTTGATTAAGGCTTTCCCAAAATCACACAAGAATGGGAAGGACGTGAGGACACAGTGACCTTGACCTTTGACCACTTAAGTCTAATCAGGTCATCCTTGAGTCCAAGTGGACGTTTGGGTTCAATTTGAAGAAATTCCCCTCGAGGCGTTCCCGAGATATTGCGTTCTATGAGAATCATACAAACAGAAGGATGGTGCGGAGGCATTAAAATAAATGCTTGAAACGTCCACTGAAGCTGCTACACTGTAGAGACTAAACATTACAGCAATTTTCTTATTCACCTGGATGTTTGGTTAAATGTTGCGCTACATTTGGATGGAAAACTGGCTAATGTTCCATGGCTCGGTCCCCCATTTGATTTTTTTTTCTTTAAAAGGTTCTCTATACGATATCCAGAGCATTAATATAGCAGTGAACAACTATTGGCTATGTGAAGATAAAGAGGAGTAATGTCTACCTGAGCAGAGAATGAAGTCTCTCTCCCTCTGTGTGTGTGTGTTGTAATCTGAGGACCTGGTTCGTTTCGTTCACCCCGACTAGCTATTTTGTAATACAACCCCTGCGGGACTCAAAGAAAAAGTCACAATGGACAGCACCATGGATTTATCAAAACACAGCACAGTTAGGCTGCTGATATTTCAGAGCCATGGTTGGGGGCATATTTTAACAAACCTTGGTCAGATAAAGGATCAATGAGTCAGGCAGACTAGACTAACATATTTAACTAAACTGCCCCTGGTACTAGGGGATGGACGAGGGTGGCATCCCCCCTCGAATCACCTACTCGTTGTGACCTAACCAGTGTGTGCATTTGAATGTGGAGACAGCCAGAAATCGCCTGTCAGCTCAAAAAAAGCGAATAATTCGCAACTCATCAGTTCACCACTCACATAAATACACAGAACTTCAAAGCTTCACATCAGCAAAGACGTCAATGACAAAGTGTTCTGCTTTCTGAACGTGGCTGACCGTTATGCGTCAAGGGAAGTGTCCTCAGTCCACCTTGGCCGACCCGACGCGACCTCAGGTCTGTAACCATCTGTCATTTATCACAAGGTGACTGTCGTCTAAGTGGGTCGGCCCCCGTTCGCCAAAAGCTACTCAGAAATCCGGAGCCCTGACTGTAGGCTTCCAGATTGACTCGGATCAAGTGTGCTAACGGGGAAGTGAAGAGGGGACTCTTGCTAAGGAATGGATGGACCCACTGGGTGGCATTCAGACGCTCTATGATATTATCCCTACTTCATCTGTTTTTCTTTTCACAGTTTTGTCCTCATGTTCGTGCCTGTGATGACAGACGAGTCGGAATGAAACAACATGTCTCCGTACGGCTTTGGCTTCAGTACAACTCTGTTGATAGAATGTATATTCAACACACCCAGAGCCTGTTTGCCGAGATAATTAAATTCTCAAAGGATGCGAGGAGACGCAACACGTAAATTAATTTGAGCTGCAGCAACAGACAGGATTTATGCCGCTTTGGCGGGAGCATTCACTTCCAGAACAAATAAATGGGATGTTTTTGAAATTAATTACTGTTCCAGTGCGCCATTAAAGAGTATCAGTTATCAGATGACTTTGAAATACACACTTGGCTCTTTTGATGTGTTAATGATGACAAAGTAAATCATCCTCCCTGCCATGGAGGAGTTAGAGAGACAGGAGGAGAGACAGAAATAGAATGAGAAAAAGAGCAAAAAGCAGCAATGAGTAAAAAAGAAGAAGAAGAAGAGTAATGGGATAAATCACAGAGTAACAGTTCAAACTCGTGAAATAATGTCTATTTTATATGAAACCCGTTAATATGAAGGTTATGGCCTTCATGGTTCAGACACTAAAACATTCCTGTTCTTTATTCCCCATTCACCATCGCTGAGAAGGGTTCAATAGGAGGTTCAGATCGTGCCTAAGGCTCGCTCAGGCTACTCTAAAAGATACAAGCTTCATTCACTTCAAATGAAGCGGCGGTGTCTCTGAATGTAGGCCAGAATTACAGCAGATATGACTGATTGTGTTTCTGTCTCTCCTCTGTTGTAATGTAGGGGCTGGATTTAATAGTCTGGCTGTTAATCCGTGTCAAGGAAGGCAGAAAAGGCCCATTTGACATGGGCTAACTTCCCTCTGTAATTAGAAAACCTCATTAAGTTCATTAAGTCATTCCCTGTGTTGGGGGATTTGTTTTACATGCGCCGCCAACAGACTCGGGCCACCGCTAGCAGAATGTGGGCTAACTGAGGCTGGATTCAGTGAATGAAATACAGTGTGGGAAGCATTTAGGATGACAAGAAAAGCAAAAAGGAAAACTTTTAAATGTTAAGAAACATCTAAAATGTTTGGGAGAATCTTAAAGAGGACCTATCATGCTCATTTTCAGGTGCATACTTGTATTTTGGGTTTCTACTAACAACATGTTTACATGCTTTAATGTTCAAAAAACACTTAATTTTTCCTTGCTGCAGCACTTCTTTTCACCCTCTGTCTGAAACGCTCTGTTTGAGCTCCTCCCCCAAAAAGGGGGCCACTCTGCTCTGATTGGTCAGCTGGCCCACTCTGTTGTGATTGGTCAACCGAACCAAACTCTTCGGACTCTGCTCCAGCTCCGCTCTAACTATCTTTTTTTGAGGGCGTGCCAAACTAGCCGCTAGACAGATATTATGCAAATGTGCTACTTGGTGACATCATCACGTTACGGAAGAAAAGGCGAGCCTTCAAGCGAAGCATTTCCGGCAGTTCAGGAGAAGTTTCTGTGGGGAGGAGGAAATCCCTTTGCTTGGACTTTGAGCTTTGTCACTTTGCAGACCTTTTACATGCACAAAAAAACGACATAACACACTAAAGGAAAGGGAAACACAAAAAAACATAATAGGTCCTCTTTAAAAAAAGCTATCTATCATGACCAACTTTCTTCCCTTACGAGGTTGGGCCTTGGCTGCAGCTATCAGTCTAACAACCACAAATGGGGAATATCATAGTAGCACCATTTTGATGGGAAGGGATATCAATGTGACACATTCCTGAAAGGTCCTTTGTTTTTCTATTTATCGGAGGCCTTGAGCACACAAAGGGGGAGGAGGGATGGGGGGTATCTTGTGCGGCCTCGGAAAGCGTCACAGTAACGGATGACTAGACGCCACCGCCAGAGGCCCTCTGTTTTTTTAGTTTTTTTCCCCCAGTTTTGGCTCCCGGACCCGATGATTCCAATTTGGGTGTCAGTGAGAGCAGCGATTCATCATTGGCTGGATTACTTAGTGGGCCGAGAGCAGAGGGCTATTCATCTCCGTAGCTGACACAACCCCGGCCAGAGAGACGCCATGCTGCCAGCGC
>CAKALG010033910.1:0-15082 GCA_916700815.1 Helicolenus hilgendorfi | reverse complement strand
TTTTTTTTTTTATTCATACCTTTCTAGTTGTGCCAGAAAACCTAATTCTCAAGTGTTATAATTATCTTTAATGACCAATAAACAAAATCAGAAATCAGTTTAGTTTGGTCTCAGTCCAACATTTCATCTCACCATCAAAAGCTAGAGAAATAGGATTTAAAAAGGGGGGGAAAAAAGTATTTTAATGTCTGACTGGAAGCTTGCAGTACAGTCACACATGTACTTGCATATTATCACTTCTATATTTATTTACCAGACCTTTTATTAGAAAGAAAGGATACTGGCAATTGTGACACAAAACTTTCATCCCCAGAGCGTATCTAATAGTAATGCCTTTTGGCTCCAAAACTGTTTGTCATGGACTTCAATAGCCAGGGAACATTTGAAGAATCTAAAACTGCACTACTCTGTGTAACATATAAGTCATCTTGATAATGTCTCTCTTGCTCATCATCACCAATTACAGCAATGATTAATGTTACATGAGCTTTGTAAAGTGTGCTACTGATAACATGAAAATTACATTCCTCTTCATGAATATTTGGTTCATTAAACAAGTAATGTGTTTCAACAAAAATGTGTGTAATATTACAGCTATTTGCATTAAAGCAAGCCATGTTTATTGATTTATGTCTGATATTTCAACACGACTCATCATAGAAGTCTTTTGCTTTTAGACAGATGGAATCCAGTCAATGAAATACGCAAAGGGCATCCACATCATGCAACCCATTAATGCAAACTGCAATGTGAAAAGGGTTTAAGACAATATAATTTAAGGCTGTTATGAAGGAAAAACACGTTCATGCATACACATGATAAATAGATATGACCTGTCTTTCAGATTCCAATGACAACTGAGGAAATTGTGTGGTTCTCTGAAGCTACCTCAGACACAGAGGGCCTGACTTTGCAAGGGCAAAGTGGGTAATCCTGTCACATGCTGATTGGTTCGGATGCATTTTGAATGACAGGGCTCACCTCATCAGGTATGAGTTCATGTTTGTGTGCACTCCACTCGAGTCTGAGTTGCATTTTAAAGAAAGCGCGATGCTCACATTAGCATCCCCCGTGGAGCCCAGGCAGAGGCATCCTGGACATTTGCATTCAGCACTCACATCTGCCTCCCCGTGCTCAGACTGACTGACAAATATAAACAGAAAGTTATTTTCCATTGGCACAACACTGTATACAGATTTACTTCAAATCTCTTCAGTGGGTCTATCTTTAGGTAGCCCACGGCACTCAGAGCCATTAGCCAGAGCAGTTTAATGAACTACTTTGTGTCCTGTGTTGAAGTAAACATTTCACACAGCGTAAATGCCCAGTAAGGCAGTGTCATCACTGTCACAAACTCATTTATGAATGCTTCTTAAGTGCCTGACTGTTAAGACATGAAAGCTGTCCACAGGAAACTCTCCCGGCTGGTGCTCCAGTGACAGGAGGCTGAGCGAAAAGACTACATGGAGGAGAGGAGGGGCGTTTCAGTCTGAACATTCAGTTCAAAACACACTGATTCCTCTGCAGCTATGATCTGGATTCAGTACAAAAATGCATGAAGAAACAGTAAAGATTTTTACGCCCTGTAAGCACAGCCCTGGTGCTGCCCAGTGGCTCAAGTGCCCTTTAAAGGTTCAGTGCGTAGGATTTGGCAGCATCTAGTGGTGTGGTTTCAGATTGCAACCAACTGAGTACCTCTCCGTTCACTCCTCCCTTCCAAGACTGCGGTAACGTGAGTTGCTGAGTGCAAAACCATGGTAACACATTTCGCCTCGCTCAGAAGCCATCCTTACCATAATAACACTACTTTAGGAGCAACAGAAGTCAGACGGTGGCTGGCGTTACCACGTTTTTGCACTCTGCAGCTCATGTTACCGCATTTTCACAAGTGTGTCAGAGAAGAACGGTGGCCTTCAGGTAACGTAAAAATGCGAAAGACTCTCTGTAGAGCCAGTGGTTGGTTTGTCCGTTCTGGGCTACTGTAGAAACATGCCGGAGCAACATGGCGGACTCCGTGAAGAGGACCCTATGTAGATATGAAGGACTCATTCTTTGTTAACACTACATGAATTGAGCCCTGATTTTCCGCTCCCCGACAGTTTTTGGAGCTCCCCAACAAAAGCCCCAGATCAGAGACAAATTGGGTGTGTTTTCGTGACAAAACGTATAGTTTAGAGACCACCTCGGGGATTCCTCCCAGTGAAAGATCTATTAGCGTGTGACCCCCTGTCGCCGGTCAGTCATGTAGTGTGAAACCCATAATGACTAAAAACGATTAAAGACTCCCAAATAAAAAAAAAAGTTGTGTAGTGTGAATTTGGCTTAAGCTAACAAAAACAAAGATTTTAGTTTCAGGTGATTATAATGAAAGCATAATTGTGAAAATTATATTCCATTTCTGCTAATAGCTTCCCGAAATGTTACACACTGTTCCTTTAAGACCTAATAAATAAAAAAAAACACAGTAAAAGTGTTCAGACAGAGTCAAATTGTAGTTTGTTGTTACTGCCTTTAACTGTTAATGTAGTATTGTATATTTTGATTTTTAAAAAATGATCACATAATAATGCACATTTAATGGAAATTTGATCATGTTGCATGTGATATCTTAGAGTTTCGTAGTTGCTGAACACTGTAATAGGCTAACTGATGACTGTGTTTAGCTAAGGTTAATGCAGCTTTATGCTCAGGAGACAGTGGGCCAGACTGGGCACAAAGTAATGATAAATAGGCTCAATTGTAAAAGGGTTGAAATTGCACTGTTACTTGGCCGGTTAATTCACTTTTTAATTTGTTGCTATTGTTTTCACTCTTATAGACCACACAAACATGTTACTCATTTACTTTTTCACTCGCTAATGAAGTACACTGACTTGAGCATTCTCTACGACTAAAATCTCATCATTACATGTTGACACAGACCTGTTACATTTCTAAAGGTTTGAAGTCCTTCATAGAATTTCCATTAGACCAAATTAGTTTCCCATTTTTATAAAGCAATAATATATAGTTATAGGGCAGCAACAACAGATATGATGTGCAGTGTTACAACTCCTGTCACTTGACACTATTGACTGGTGGGTGAGTTAGCATCACAAATGATGTCTAATTATATCTCCTACAAAATTGCATTCCCATACAACTAAACTACATTATCAATTACGTTTTGAGGGAAACATTTTCTCCTGGATTACGGTTGCAGTTTTAAACAGTTTTAAACACATTAACATGGTAGATTTAAGTAAAACAAAACAAAAACTCAACAAAACTACTTGGTTAGGTTTAAGAAAAAAACATCATAGTTTTGCTTAAAATGGCTACATTTGTTATGTTATTAAGTCACGGATATAAATCAGAATAAGTGAACTTTGAACATTTTAGTTTCACACCGTTCACAAACAGCAGTCTCCTGGAAGAAAGTCCGGCATTTGTTTGATGCATCCACCACCCCAACCTCCTCCCTACGCAGACTTCTGCGGGCTGTCATCAGAAACATATTTTTGATATGTCCAAAACAAACAAAATCCATAGTAAAATACATTTCCCTCAAAAGGTAACTCACAATGCAGTTTAGTTGTATAGGGACATAGTTTTTAGAAGACAGGGCTGGATTTAATGATGTATGTGAACAATAAAGGTTAGATCATATCAATATATTCTTTATAGACAACATTATACTTATTGTATAATAGGATATTATTGTCTATATATGGAACATAAATTGTATATTTTGATCAGTTTCTATGCAGGTAGACAGATAGGAGATACACTGCATCATTAGCATCTGTCTCTGGTGGCAAATTAGTAAAAACAAGTTGCCATCAATCTTCTCATCTACTGTAACTCTCTGCTAATAAACGTATCAATATGTATATTATTGCATTTCCAAAATAACACAGTAAAAGGAAAAGAAAATGAATAAATTATGTACGCATTATGTATATCACCATTAGTTAGACAAGTACAATTAAAAGCAACAGAAGTTTGTTTGTTAATTAGAGTTTTTTTTCCAATGTCTCTAATAATGAGACTAGACATGCATGTAATGTTTTACAGACTTGAATCAATTTTATAGAAGCTGCAATCCAGGTGGTAGAATTTATCTGTAAAGCCTGGGGAAATGACTAAATTTGTACTTTATTTAAAGCATGTTTATGTTTAATAAGCACAGCATGATGTACAGATTGCCTGGCAGGCCTGTGGGAATTGGCTCCTCACACAGTATAGTACATGAATAAAAATAACTACTGACTGTCACACCTTTTTACCTCGTGGCTTTCGTGTATCATGTTAATGTGCTTACATGACACATAAGTTGTCATTAGCATTTTTATAGATGCTACTAGATACTAGATTGTGATCATATTCACCACAAGAGAAAGTCTCTATCTAAAGTGGTATCTACTGCACCAAAAAGCTTCTGACATAAGAGTAATCAACTGAGTGGCTCCCTCATCCTCATATTTACCATACATACTACAGAAATAATCACCACTTACTGTATCATGACAAGAACACAATAACCCACTGCATTATGCATCAGTTGGTCTGTGTGGAGTTCATACAGAGGGTCCATTTAGTTCCCTTCCTCTGTAAGCTTGCTATAATATTATGAATAGTATAAGATATTATTATATGCAATATGTGGTGAAGAATATGTCAGTTCAGGCAACAAAGAAACAAAGAAAAGAAAGAACAACAAAATCAGGCATGTGTGTGTGTATGTGTGTGTGTGTAATCTAAAATGGGCTTAATTGAATGTGCTTTATTGAATTAAGGGTAGTCTTTGGGTTAATTAGAAAACTTAATGAAAAAGTTAATATAAAAAATACAAGTAAAGTGATAAATTAATAACATAAAAATGAATTCAGTCCAAATTTGTAAATAATCCCTTACCAGGTACACCTTTTCTTTCTTTTTTTTTACTTGACTCTGAGTTTTGAGATCATTTTATTTGATTATTCATCAGTTTTGTTAATGAATATGTAATAATATTATTATCTCAAGTAGCTGCTACTTTGTAGAAAATGTGTTCGTTTTCAGAGCCCAAAATGCTAGATAGTAGAATTGTTTTTTCTTCAGAAGTTCACTGTATATGTGAACTTGTTTGCAAGGCTTTTGGAAAGAGCTGGAATTGTTAATTGGAAAATGGGTTGAGGTGGAAGCTACAGCAGCACCAAGGTCCTGGGAGGTATTAAAGCTTAACACCGGCGTAATTTCGTTTTTGGCTCTCTGCCATTGGCGGCTCACAGCGGCTGAGAAGCACCGGTAACTTTCACATACACACACCTACATACTACATCTCCTGCATGCGCTACTAGTTTGGGAGACAGAGAGCATGTACGTCAGGAGTGTTATACACTCATGTTGGCTTTGAGATGACTATCTAACAAAATTGATGTACCTGTCTATGTGTAACCGTTTTGAAGAACATATACAGAAGCCACTATCAACCACCCCCTCCTCAAATTAATCCACTGAGCGTGTGCATGACTTGAATCCCAACGTTGTACAAGGTGCCTTTATTAAGCAGCTTGTTACTCAGTCAAAACAATTAGGACTGTGCATTACTGAAGTGGTATCCTGGCAACTGGGTATGGCAACACAGAAATAGAAAGAGACAGAGAAAGAGAGAAGCCTGTACACACTGCCATAACTGATTTGTTAAATTTGACTTCATGACTGTTGATCTACATATTTATTTCCTATCAACGCTGTCTGCAATGAGCTAAGG
This sequence comes from Helicolenus hilgendorfi, assembly GCA_916700815.1. NCBI lineage: Eukaryota > Metazoa > Chordata > Actinopteri > Perciformes > Sebastidae > Helicolenus > Helicolenus hilgendorfi. The sequence goes on along the minus strand of CAKALG010033910.1, from coordinate 9,348 downwards.
ACGTAGTGTACATTTGTGGTGAGACTGGCAGTTTTTCCACGTTGCAAAGCAGAGCCACAAGTGTGAGTCCGACCCATGGGCTCGCGATAGAGCCAAGCTGCGCTACAGGGACTTGCTACAGAAGATAATTTTGACAGTGGCTGGAGGGCTTTTCACTACTGTTATTTAGTATTCCCACCACATACACACAGAAACGTGCATGTGTATCTGCAGTCCCTACTTTTTTCTATTTCTCTCTTTCACACACATGCACGCTCACACACACACATATAAATACTCATAAACATACAACTCGCACTGACACACCACCTATTATCTCCCTGTGCTTTCCAGAGGAAGAGATTGGTCTCTTTTTGATGTGGAGTGTGCCCCTGACAGTGAAGTGCAATTAGGCTGCACAATACCATTTGCATTTTGCTGTGCAGATAGAAGTTTAGGAAACACACATGCACAAACACTCATGAATTATTATTTACAAATTTTTTTTTACAAATAATTTGGGAACTAAAGACAAGAAACACTTCATGTAGTTCAAGACATACTACGCCAATATTATGATTCTTACTGTTGGACTTCACAATCAGAGAAGTTTTAAAACACATTACGTTTTTAGGAATAATCATCCCTAAACATACACAACCCTTACTCCTTTAGGCTAACGTACAGCATGACATCTAATATGATATATAAATGGATGGTATGCTCGTGAAATGGAAGAAGGAATGCATGCCAAACAACATTATTTGGCCATTATTTAGGTTATTCTTGTGTTCTGACCTTAACCAAAGGGTTAAAATAGATTAAATTTATATTAGGGGGTTAATGGACAATGTCTTTATTGCTAAACTAAATGAAAACACATTAAAAAACGACATTCGCAGACGTAATGGTGCACAAGCACTCGACATGTGCACACACGCAGACATAAACTCGCACACACGTGCCACTTTTAGATAGACATCATTAGCCACAGCAGGTTTTAAAGTGGCAGTTTAGGATGACTTGTCACTCACTCTGCCGCCTCCATCTTGCTACACTCAAGGCTGCCAGGCCAGTAACGACGGGAGCAGCGGCGCCCAGCGCACTATGCTAACAGCTAAGCAGAACATAAGGTGACATTGACACAGTCATTGCACCAGCTCTGGTTCTGCCCATGACGTCAGTGTCCTTCGACAGGGAGCACACAGGATGTGGGCTAGCGGAATCATGTGATCGGCCATCCCTATCTCTATTTGTCAGAGTCTCAGCTGTGGTGCGCCTACCTGTATACTGAGAGGGGTTGATGCATGAGAGCTGCGTACGACGAGTAGAGTCCAGAGAGAGAATGAGGGACGCAGACAGACAGACAGAAGGAGAGGAGGGGGAGAGAAAGAGAAAGCGCTGTTGTCTTGTTGCAGCACCTGGAGCAGAGTACTGAGGCTTTATTCCATCAGTCATGAAGCATCCATAAAGCATGCAGAGATAAGGTTAAACAGCATTTAAAGCACATGGTTATAAATGGCTGACCATGACCTTAAAGTCTCAAGGGAAGAGAGGAAAAAAACAAAAAAGATGAGGGAAGCAGGGAGAAAGGAATGAAAAGTAGAAAGCCGGAGTAATGAATATAAAAAAGATATAAAGGACAAGAAAAGGACGGAAATGAGTGAATGCAAAAGTGTGGAATAAAAGGATGTTGAAGACACACTGCCACGAGTGAGGCACAGTGATAAAGAGAGGGTGTCAAATCGATGATAGCGTGTATAAAGAGGTTAATAGAGAGCATGAGCGAGAATAGGAAATAAAAGGTAAATGAAAAGACAATTGACAATTGTATTTCCTCTACAGGATTAGTTTCAGATGTTGTCAAGTGACTAATACAAGAATGTGACCCTGCGACCTTAATCATGTATATCATTGAATAAATCCAAATAAAATAATGAAAACATGTGGATGTTTTGCACAAATTCTCCTCCACGAAAGTTTGATCCTCAAATACTTCCTTTGCTTTCTCTTGTCTCTATTATTAGCGAGAACGTTTATTTTTTCTACAAGCATACGGTGTAATCGTATCCCGTTCTCTGTGGTGTTAACATTCATTTAACACCTTCATTATGATTTATGTTAAACAGCTCATTCTGCACAGCAGTCCAGCATATCTGCTCTCCCAGTTTACCTGTTTCTGTTGTCATGGAGTCAACTACAATGTCAAATGTAATTGAGTTGCGGAGCTATTTTCACAAGCAGCTACGATTGGGGGCTAAGGCTGAGCCGCTACCATGCTTGTCAATAAAACCCCATTAAAATGAACACATCATAATTACGGCCTCTATTATCCTTCAAGATCTAGGACAGAGGCGCCTGCTTGTAATTGGCTGACTAAGTACCCCATATGTGCATGGCCAATAGAAATAATTGTCCTTGTGTGTAGCGGTGACATGTTAACAGAGTCATATCAGAGCTTGTGACTAAAACAATCAATTTCAAGGTGCTCCCAACCAACATAGTTCTATTTGCAATTATTGGTTGAGTACATAGAATGGCACAAACATTATTAACAAACTGCTGCACGGCATATACAACACAGCTATGTTTATAGATTTACTCCAGCTAAGATGGGTTTAACAATTAGAATAAATACAGCCTCTCAGGATTCGTTTTCTTTTCTTTTCGTTTAATTGTGGAAGGGGAAAAAGAGCCACACCTGTTGTTTGCAAGACGGTTTATCATTACAGTAACAGCTCTGCAATCAGTAAACACTGACAGTTGTTTGTGTTGCTCAAAACACATTACGCACTATATCTATAAAACTGAATCCTCCAAGAGACACGCATTTTGATAAACAAGCAAAAGTGGACTCTTGCAGATATGGCATTCCCTGCAATCTTGCCACATCTATAAGCCGCATGAGCAGATTTGATTTATTCACCATCTTAACTTTGAGAGTAGTTGTGGCTTAGTTGCACCACCACACACACACAACAAAAAGAAGAGATTAAGAGACTAATGCTTTTAGAACAAAGTGGAGCTGCCGGTCTGTTGTGAGCTTTGACACGATGCTGTTTTAAATCTGCAGAAATGAAGAGTTTACCGAGGTAAGTTAGTAGTAATGCTCTCATCTCTTAAAGGAATTAACAGTCCTAGTGATGAAGGGGGAAATGAATCTTTGATTAGTTTGGATAGGGCTATGCACAGATGTAGATAACATCTTTCTAATCTCTTCTTCTGATGTGTTACTCCCCCCACTTTTTTTCTTCTCTTGTGTGTACAGAACAGCATAAAAAGGCAAGATGGATTGTCCGATGTTTGAAGATGGATTGTTTTGGGAGCCAGCTGTGAAACTGGGATGATGTCCCGCATCAGTTACATACTCAGATCAGACCCCAAAGATGCCAAAAAGATGCAGTCAAATCCCTGTTCTTCCCTTGCTTCCAAAAAGATTAGATCAGGGTTTCTTGATATTGAGTGCTCTTTCCTTTCTATGCTTTAATCAAAATCCTACTTTAAAGTTGGATCTTCAGGCATTGACCTTTCAACCAGAGATTTTTGTCCTCCTTACATTCGTGTTATTCATTATCCCTTGCATTGACCTAGCCTGAGTGTTTTAAGACCATTAATGTGACGTAAATGTGAAATCTTTGAGGAATATTCCTCATGCAAGCTTTAGATAGTATTTTGATACAATCAAATAAAAAGGAAACTGACATTTCAGAAAACATAATTTCCTTTCCAAACAGGCTTTTGAATATACAGAAGTATTTTGTAAGAAGTTATCCTGGTGTTGAGGAATTACTATAATTGTGTCACACCAGTGCCAGCCAAAGGAGGTTCCAGTTGTCTGCTTTAAACTTTAATATTTGTCCAATTACGGAGCTCTACTTTCCTGAAACATAACGCCAAAGAATGAAAATATATTCTCACTCCTTGCTGCTATTTTGATTATTGATTGGGCTTAGTTTGATTGACACTGGTCTGAAAGGTGGCCAAACCAGTGTAAACAGAACGACTTGTCAATCAATAGGCACACTCATCAGTGACTTAATAACTCTCAAAGGGCTTTTGGTGGATCTCTGCTTCCTCTGATTAATTTCTGTTATTCACTTTGCTCTCTCTCTTTCACTCTGTTTTTCTCTTTTCTGTCTCGCCCTCCAGGCGCTATTCGGTACACACATATTATACTGTGCAGACTGTAGATATTCTACTGTGTGCAGCTTAAGGCTTCCCTGAGCTAGATTTTGGATAATGTTCAAATTAATTAGAGAACACAAGCTACATGGTTAAAAATAAACATTGCAATTATGTCTTTTTGCAGATAAAAACGTGAAAAACATTTTTTTTGCAGCTATTCATGTGGTAGTCTGTTTGTTTCAGCTGAAGGTCATTTGGTCACAGGTACATATACTGGAGTACTATTGATCATCTGAACGTTGGCTCAAACCATAGACTGTATATAAGAAGTCAAAGTAAACACCATCACCCATTGGTTTGTGGACTGCAGCTCTGAAGCCTCGAGTTCAGCATTTTGGCCGTCGCCATCTTGTTTTTTTGCACCCAAAAGTGACAAAAGAGGGTGGAGCTAAGTAAAACCAAACACTGAATAAGACATTGTTAAGCAACCACAAAGGTTATAATTAACTTTCATGAAGTGAAAACAGTTTTGTGGATGTGACTTTACAAAACATAAATATATGTTTGTGGATAGTGAAATATTTGGAAATCATGGTACACATTTGTGGATTGTCTTATGTGGATTACAACTAATAAAATCCAATAAAGACTTCCATAACAGAGTACCCCTCTTGCGTTACTTTTGAGCGGACCAGGGACGTTGTGTCAATATATGCTCATTACATTAATAATGTCCTTTCAAAACACGAACACCGGTCTGATGGTTGCAAGTCTTGTGTTTGTTTGACCCATCCACCAACTCTTCCGCCCACCTTGAACGGACTCTCATGCAATGAATAATACGTCACTTGCTCTGACCGTTGAATAAATGGGTGCCTCTGTGCGTCAGTTTCCAATGTCAAGGGGTACCAAATGGCGGTATTTGACGAATTGGTAGTGAGAACGGTTTGGATGAAAACACAGACAACTCCCAGACTGGACAACGCCGCGACCTGTCAATCACAAAGTAGCCACGCCCTAAATCATACCCTGCTTTATGGTCTATTTAACTCTAAATGGGACCATAATTTACTGAATGAACATCATGCTGCATTGGAGAATACTTGAAACCAACGATTGAGACCATAAACTCATGTTAACAATGTTTACTGAGGTAATAAATCAAGTAGGCTCATTTTCTCATAGACTTTTATACAATCAGACTTATTCTTGCATCCAGAGGAGTCGCCCCCTGCTGGCTATTAGAAAGAATACAAGTTTAAGACTTTCCGCATTGGCATCACTTTTCAGAACTGGAGGTTGCCACCCAGCTCAAACTTAACTTTGTGTGCGCTGATTATATTTTGTGTTTGAAGGAAAGGCGAGTATGTGTGAGCTTGTCTATGTCTATGCCTGTCTGTGTAAGTCTGTGCATACTGTAGCTCAGTAAATGGGTGGCCGAGTGATGGAAGCTCATCAACTGAGTGATAATCTAATTACTGCTCCAGACTAAGATAGATGGAGCCACGAAGTAAAACACACATCTTTGTGAGATTTAATTTGCGCTGTTAAAGCCACACAAATAATTTAGGGCCTTGCGAGAGATATGAATTTTGATGCATGTATATTAGTTAGCGCAGCTCTCCAATGCTGCCTGTTACATAACTCACAGCATGCCAGCTTGTCAAGACAAACTGAGAGTCTGTCGAAACAAACTGAGAGACAAATTGACTGCCGTTACTGCAGGATCTGATTAAAAGCAAAGGAGGGTGACATTTTGAGAGTTATTGATGAGTGGTGACAGATGTGATGGCTGCCAGTGACGGATACCACTCCCCCACCTCTGCTTTTGTGTTTGGCCCGAGTTCATTTGTTATCCGGTTTCTTTCCATTCAACTGGGGATGGAACATTAGAGAGAGGTTTCACAAGCACCGAGAGAGATGAGGGGGTAAAATCTTATTTGTATGGCAAGTAGCATGAGTGTATATTAGCAAATCAATGCTGGTTTTGGAGATGGTTTTGAGCTGACAGTATTTATAACATCTGACCTCTGGAAAGAGATGGCGGTGTGTCTTCTTTCCCAGATATCCGTCAGCTGAAGGCATCAACGGCCTAGTAATTGGATTTTTTTTTAATAAATTGTGACCCAGAGAGGTCATTTCAAGCAATCCTTGTAATTACAAATTACAGTTTGTTATGTGCCAAGGGAGCCTTGTGACATGGCTGCTGTAAAATGGTTCCAAGGCACTGGATGTGGCTTAAATGTGAGTATTAATACTGTATGTTGTAATATTCTGATACCAGTCTCTGTCTCAAATAAACATGTTTTCATATGTTTATTGCTCATTGAAGTTAAGATCAATCTATATGTGAAATCACCTGAGATTTTTATATAGTTGAAAAAGCCAGGAGTACTCCAGCAGGGAATCTAAGCCAAGTAAAATAAGGCAACACTTGTGTAAAAGTTGTGTTTCCAAGCTGTACAGACTGGAAGATAGAATAGTATCTTTTCAGTGTAAAAACCTATTGTATTTTTCAGATAGTTTCTGCAGTTCAAGGTAAAGAGTTCAGAAGAGGTCTGGCCTTCAATACTCCCTGCAGTTGTTCATCTGTGGAGGATGGTGTTAAAAACGCTGGCTGGTAACATAAGACATTTGAGCTGCAAAAGCTAAAATGGTTCTTTCTTTGGTCAGAAATCACAAAGCAGTGATAAAGTTACACTATTTTGCATCGCAGTGTACTGTACTACCTCTCATGACTTGCTTGTCTACTCTGATTACAATCAATTACAGGCAACCAGAGCACAAGACATTTGAGTCTGCTTTATTAACAGGATTTGAAAACACTGGCAACGAGATTTTTAGTTTTCTGTTAACGTTTGAAACATTTTGTCTGATGCACCCAAAAAAAAAGTGCCACAATAGAAAAAGGCTCAGATTGCTACCACAAACATAACAGGTAATGGTGAGCCATGGGTCAGGAGAGTGTCGGATTGCCTGCAGAACCCAAGGCCAACAGAAATTCATCCTCCAGCTGATTTTCTCAGTGTTCTCTCTCGCTCTCTCTCACTCTGCAATAGCAGCTGTTATTTCTCCTTCAGCAGCTTTTTTTCTTCCAATTTTCCACCTTCTTATACCTTAGTCTATTTCTCAATTGTCCACCTCCCTGCCGTTTTAATCCCTTCATTTGAAATGAACTGTATTTTCCAAGTGTCTTGTTGACAGGCTCAGAGAATATGATTCTGCCACGGAGACAACTGCTCATCTGCCGTCCTTCTCATATCCACCCCTCATCTCCCTCTCTCTCCCTTCTCCCGCTGCTCCATCGCCTCCATTTCTGTGTTGACAGAAGCCCGTTTTAGATGGAGTGTCCTTTTGCGTCATGTACCTTTCTCATCAGTGAGAACGAGTTTTTTCACGTACCCTACAAGGCCCTCTCACCCTCAGATTTATTGTCAGTATGGAGGCTGAAGTTGACTGCCTCCTCTCTGTGATGTATTTTCATTGATGCCCTGACACTCTGGAGTGTAGAGATGAGCTTTACCATCAATAAAACACACTTTTGTCGGTGTAGACATACAGGAAGATGTGGATGAAACAAGAAGTTGTGTTAAGACTTGAAAAGAGGTAGAATTATGTAAACCTGGGAAGGCAGTTTCAATATTCCCTCTCCTTCACGTGCAGTAGATGTGAGGGATGTAACGATTCATCTACTACAGTGATAGGTACTCGGCAAGTTGTCCTTCACGGGGGATGTATATCGATCTAAAATCAATTTGCAAGGTAAATGATCTATTGCATCGATACTGAGAATTTGCACCTTGTATTTAAGACAAATGTTACATGGATGTATTTTTTTAGCCCTTTTAATAGTAAAGAAATGTTAAACGTTACTCCGGCTCACGCTCAAGATGAGCCAAATATCGTCCTTGATTTAGACTGAGGGTGTACTGTGTACCTGATTTCAATCTTCATATTACTTCTTTTAATACTTTATTTCTGTCCTGCAGATCCTCCCCCCCTTCACCTCCACTCCTGTTGCACCTTCTCCACTTGCTTTTCTTCCTCCTACGACACCTTACCCCCAATCTCTCATCATCTCCTCTACCTCTTCCTCCGGTCTTCCTTGCATCCATTTAATGTCTGTGTCCTTCACCTTGCCCTCATCTAGGGAGCAGATCAATAGAGGTTGAGCGAGGCCAAGCATCACGCTCTCAGTGATTTCCTCTTTGCCTTGGATTCGGTTGCATGTACGTGTACAGATTCATGCACGTTGATGCAGTTGTCTGGCAATGTTTTGTGAGCTAATACAGGCTCAAAATTGTTATTTTTCTGTAGAAATCACTTTGGTAAAAATATTGCCATATTCTAGCAACAATGACATTAATGATGTCTCTGACATTATGAAGGTTTTTTTTTTTTTTCTTCATTATTTTCCATCTACCCGTGGACTATTTCCATTTTCAAAGAAGAAGTTTTAGCAAAAACTTTTAATTGAAACTGAAGTGAACTGAAACTACCTCATAGCTCTGCCATGAAAGAGTATCTGAAACACCCTCCAGTGGTTAACATTTATCAAGCTTTGTTTTGTAGTTTCTTTCAGTAATTGTTTAGATGATTGAAATTGTCCCTCTGAAAAATGTGATTTTCACATTCCTGATAAATGGCCGATATGTTAACCTGAGGTCAGACATGGTACGTATCTCAAAACATGCAATGAAAATCCTGCCTTGCTCTCCTGACACAATGCTTCTTGAGTAAACACAGTTTCTGCAGTGTGTAGGATTTGGCTAGCGTCTATCTAGTGGTGAGGTTGCTGATTGCAACCAACTGAAACTTCTCCAATGTACCAAGTGTGTAGAAGAACTATGGTGGCCGACACGGAAATGGGAAAACGCAAAGGGCCGACACATTCTCATCCCAACTCATCACATATACTTTATAAGTCAGTAGTAAACACATGCTTAACTTTTGAATTCAAACAAAATCACTTGTTTAGGTTTAGGCAACAAAACCACAAAACATCATGGTTGGGCTTAAAGGGACTTAAAGAATCAGAAATTGCTTGTTAACAGTGACACCTGTGGCCATCAAGTCAACGACAGTCAGCATCCTGTTGCTCGCGCTTGTGCTTGCATAACAAAGACGCGAGCGAGCATCGGTCGAAACAGTAAGGCGTCACACACGAGAATGATTGACAGGCATCATGTTGATTAACGTTAGCAACATTAGCCAGCTAAAACAGATCGGAAGAGCGTCGTGTAG
>CAKALG010033909.1:0-19379 GCA_916700815.1 Helicolenus hilgendorfi | reverse complement strand
CCGGGACCGGTAGAAAACGGAGCAGCAGCTGGCAGCGTCATCTCTCGCTGAGTTCACTAGCACTCGGACATCGGAGTTTCGCTATTGTGAATTTCCGACCAGCCATTCTCCAAACATGAGTTGTTAGCTGGAGTGGCTGTATTACTGTTAAAACTGCAGACTCCAGGCGCTTGCATAAAGATGAATAATAAAGCTGAGCCCAGTCTGCCCCTGCGACTCAGCGACAATGTAGCTGGCCACACTTGGCCGTTTTGTTGCTTTTGTCGCTCGTAAGGTGAACCTAACATTAGGCTTTCATCTCTCTTCATCTAACCCCATAATTCCCAGTGAAACACCTGTGTTTCTTTCCATAATTAAGTGGGGCTTAAGTGCCCCACTCTCCTGAATTGGGGAAATAAGCTGTTAATAGTTCACTATCGCTTTTGCAAATGTAATTTATTGGTCATGATGCTTTTTTTCTGTGCTAAGCTATCATCTCAGTCAGAGACATTTACGTCATGGAACTGACCATTTAGCTAATAGTTGGAGAACAGTTAGATTTGGCAGAAAAAGCTCTGCTTATTTGAGAGAACTCCAAGCAACCAAGCTGTTCCCCTTACTAAACATACAAATTATTGTTAAAGCAACAATACCAAAAATATAGCCAAGGAGGAGGAGGAGGCTGGGGTGGTGAAGGGAATTGTTGCAGCAAACAGTGTTGGTTTTTTAGCTGAGTAACACTGAGAGGTGTTACTTGTTGTTATAATGGCTGTGCTTTACACTTGCATGAATATGATTGGATGTTACAAGTCAGCAAAACCACACAGTTGATGAATAAACAACCGTTAATTACATGTGTATCCTGGAAAAAAAACGATATGTGCAAAAGGGTGCAAAGAGGTGATATTCACGAGTCCTCCGCCTCAGAACACGGGATGCTTGAGCCTGTGAAATGCTGTGCTGGTGCACATTACCATGAACATGCAGACTCGTGATAGATTCTAGCAAAGTCAAACATTTTCCCACTTTTGATCTCTACTTCATAGCCTTGTTTGTTTCAAGGGCAACTGCTGCTCACTCAACGCAGCAAGACCTATGATCCACTCTTGACCTGGATTCCTCGCCTGCTGCGTGTCGAGCACATTCAGCTTGTCATTCAAAGTCAATTTATAAATGATCCGCAAAAATCCTTGTGCATCATTCTGACAACGAGTCGAGGAAGAAGCTTGCTACCGTAAATCACTTGCCCATTTCTGTTCCTGCTGTGTGACCCTGCCGTTGTCCTGAACTAACCCGGAGAGTCATACCGCTTTTCAAACCACAGGAGGTGAAACAGTGAACACAGTCTTTAACTTCTATACTATTTACGGTGCCTTTACCTACACACAGTCAATTCTGCACTTCACTATTTCTAAAGGTCAAACAGAAAAGGAAAAGTGTTGTTAAAATGCCCAGAGACACATAAAAACACACCTATTCTACTGAGATTTGCGGATATCGGAAGGAGAGAGCTGCACACTTTCAATTCACTTGTATTGTTTTATGTGAGTGCATCCTAGTGTTTCTCTACCTTGTAATATTTGCAATTCTCTATATAATACAATGTTATTAATACACTATTTAGAGGACATTTGTAATTTTTGGGTGGAATTTTCACCACCAAATCTAAATATTGTATTTAGGTTTCATGCTTTTAAGCCTGATTGGGATGTAATAGATAATTTAGAGGTATTTTTTAAATATTAAAGCACATCAAACAACTCCTCTCCAGCACGCCATCCTTTATTCAACAATTGTTTTGGGCTCTCTTGCCTTCATCAAGGTGGTGCCTGAGGCTGTTTCCATCCAGTGTTTAAAGTAAAGTAAAATAGGGGTCCTCTTAATCATCAGTGAGCATGTAGATGTTATATTGAATGTCATTCAGGTGAATTTAGGGAAATAATGTACATTGTTTTAATAAAACCATTGCATTGTGTGGCTTTGACCTGCACATGGCACAGCAGTGCATTAATCCTTAATTGCCGTGATTGAAATAACAGTCTACGCTCTCGGTGCATCGCAGTCACATTCATTTACTCATCTGAATCATTTACGCATAAAAAGCAGGGTTGGGAAGTGAACCATTAAAGCTTAATGGTTACCTGCTTAAAAGTGTCAACAGCAGCACAATCAGTAACAAAAAAAAGCTGGTGTGCAAAGTAACAGACTGCCAGCTCTCAACAACTGTTGTCAATTTGTCCATAAACAGGGCACTTAAACCCCAACTGCTCCAATAAAGTTACTCAGTGGCCCTACAATAAAGAATGCACTATACTTGTGGGTGTTATCCGTGCCAGCAGGGCTTCGAGGCATGTTTCCAGTTTTTCACCTTTAATTTTGGTGCCCATATGAAGACGCTTTAAAAGACTTATCTTGACTTACTCAAAACAAAAAAACACATTACGGTTATTGTGTTTGCCTAGCTGGCTGGGAAACTAACACAAACACATATGGAAAATTTAAACTGAAAGCATTTAAGAGTTCCCAAGTTGGAAACACATTCGTGAGAGCGGCATCATGTGGGAATTCATATGCTATCTAAATCTGATAGGAGCTGCAGTGCTGAATTGAAATAAAGCTGCTCTGTTCCTCCGTATCGACCATGTTTTCTAAGAAACAATATTTCAGTGTTTGTCTCTTTCGGATTGTTTCTGCAGCAAGGTTATTATTGAAGCTTTGTCTCCGCACAGCATCACTAACAGCCTCCCCGCAACTAACATCTCTCTCTCTCACACACACACACACACACAAAGGTAACGCATCTCTCTAATACCAACTGACAAGACTTTCACAATTGTGCCAAACGGAGTCAGTAAATGGAGTCATACAGAGTTATTGCTGTAGTCAAATGACCAATCTGAAATGAAGATGTGTTTTCCAGATATGGGGAGATGGAATAGGGGGTTGGGGATGGGTCGAGGCGGAGGCACTCAATTGAGGTGACAAAGAATCCAATTGGCTTTTTTTCCAACCTCAAAAACAACCAAAGCGGGATGGGGAGGGGCGGGGAAGTTGATTGGCTGAGCGGGAAGTGCGACCGGAGAATTAATCCTTGCAAAGCAAAGATAAAAATGAATCAGCTAAGCAACATTTGCTCATACTCTGATAACCCTGTCACCTCTATAAATGGGCAAGGGGAAGGGAAGAGGAGAGGAGGTGAAGAAAGGAAGACAATCGCGAGGGAAGGAAGTGTGAATGACATTTCAGCTCTCGCGGCCATATAGCGCCCGGTGTCCAGCTGTCAGCCATGAAAGGGGAGGAGGGAGAAGATAGGAGTGAACTGTAATCTTAGTCATAGGTCAACCTTCAAGGAACAATGTTGGAAAGGGCATCTCTTTGAAAAGCACTTTACCTCGCCAACTACAGGATGGATGAATTCCATGGAGAGACGCTGCACTTTCCACTAATGTTCTCACTATAGCTGGGCTTTTTGTGAATTATGGTATAGACACAGGCGTGGGCTAAAAAACACCCACATTCAACATCACGTTGTGTACAATACAAAGGGTGCACACTTACTTCCATATGAACTCTCAGACCTCGACCATTTGGAGAAGTGATTTTCTATTGTTTTGATTTTCATTTTTCTCATACACTCCCCGAAGTAGAATTCATTTCCATTCATAGCCAAATATAACCAGCTACAGTGAACATTTTCCCTCTTCAGGTTCGGCAGGTTCCATCCCCCGCACCCCCCAAAAAACTCATGTCTTCTCTGGCTAATGATCTTCTGTTTTGGTTTAGTTTTTCCAATTCCTCAAAAATAATAAATCTCTAATGAAAACGTTATAAATACGCTGACCTTGCTTTCAACTGTAATTTCAAACTTCAAAGAAAGAAAGAAAGACAGAGAGTGAGAAAGAGCAGAGAGAGCAACAGTAATTAGGAAGGACTGTGTTTGTGTTTGTTGGTTGGTTTGTGCATTAAATGTGTGCCGGCATAGAGAAGAGAAAGAGAGAGAGAAGAGCCGCAGGCACTTCCTTAGTCCATGTGACAAGTTATTCACCATGGAAAGGTATTGAAGGCACCTTTGCTTGATTAATCACCAACTCTCCATTCATTACTGGATATATTTACCTGTTATTGCAAACAAATCCGGACAACATTGTGATTAAGTCTTCAAAATGGTTCTACGGCATGAAATCTCCCAAATTAATGGGTTTGTGTGTAATTAAGGGCTACACGTCAGGACGGAGTATTATCGATGCAAGTACTCCGCATATGTGTTTTAAGCAATTATTAACCATTCAGCCCCTAATGTGATTGTGCGTAACGGCTCTGCATCATTACAGTTTTAAATTGGAGGATGCGTCCTGTAACCTTCAGGTTGCTGTGGAGATTCATTCATTTAAAGCTTTCATGCCGTTTCAAATCAGCAGTGGATGACAGATAATGGCTACAATCATTTTTTTTTTTTTTTTAGCAAAGTGGTTTTTGTCTCTTGCTATAATTACACTGACATTATTTTTTTTTATGCCAATAAACATTAATCTGCAATTGTGAGTATTCTTTATCCAAGCATTCAGTTTTTTTCACCAAAGTGCTGCAGGAAATCCAGCCCAGTATCCCTAGAAACTACATCCATACTAGAAGATGCTGCACCTTAGGATTTACTACCAATGAATGTTAATACCAATGCAGGAAGAAATGCCCTAATGATGCAGAAAGGAAGGGTGTAGAGGTTGGGTTGGTGAATCACACCATATAAATAACATTCACATTTGTATTTACCTTAACTGCAATCTTTCCCATTTTTTCCCATTTTATTTGTCATTAAACATGAAAAACTAGAATTACCGCCTGGCGGTTGTATGCCTCCACCAATCAAGTTGCAGATTACATCCATGTTTGTCCTAAATGTCATCACTTCATCATTTCATCCTATTAGACGTGTGTGAAATTGTCATAATTAGCACATACTTTTTTGAGTTATGTCCAAAAATGTGTTTTATGAGGTCACAGGTCACAAGTGGAGGTTTGTGCCAGATATAATACAATTCCCTCCAGGCGTTCCTGAGATATTGCTTTGACGAGAATGGGACAGAGGTGAGATCACATTGACATTTGACCACCAAAATCGAATCAGTTCATCCTTGAGTCCAAGTGAACGTGTGTGCCAAATTTGAAGAAATTCCCTCAAGGTGTTCCTGAGATATCGTGTTCAGAAGAATGGGATAGATGTGAGGTCACAGTGACCTTGACCTTTAACCACCGAAAAACGTTTGTGCCAAATTTAAAGAAATTCTCTCCAGGTGTTCTGAGCTATCGCGTTCAAAAGAATGGTCCGGACAACCTGAAAACATAATGTCGCCAGTGCGGAGGCATAAAAAACCAGTGTAACCAGATGTAATCCAGGTTTCTGCAGAATCGTCCAAAACTGATGTTCATGTCTGGAAAAATTAAAGCTCGCATAGATCAATTTCTAAATCTGTGCTGCCAGAATGAACAAGACAGTTGTTGCATTAATCATACATGCATATACATGACTGTCTGCCATGAACAATGGTAAATCCCACCTGCTCCACATCTGCTCCTGAATAAACAAGCTCATTTACAACAAGAAATGTCCCCATTTTACCATATGCGGTAAACAATATGCTTGGTAGGGAAGGCAATGGTAGCCTAAATGTAGGACACGATGGAAAATCGTGCAATTAAGAAAAAAGACAAACTTCAAGGACAAAGAGGTTGATATTCTGCTAGATGTGATTCAGCACAACGGAGATGATGTTTCATCTGGCACTTTAACAACTGTCTCGTCCAATTTAACAACAGACACGGTACAGGGAGGGTAATTGATGCTGTGAACACGATGTACTCGTGATAAAAATGCTAGAAAATATGGTTTGACCTGAAAGATACAGCCAAGGAAAATAACAAAAGGCATCAACCCTGATTGGAGATACAGAGAGTGCAACTCTGTCAACCACAGAGGACATTGGACCAACACTTGCAAAATAACAAAAACAATTGCAGGGCACAAATACACCACACAGACAGATAAACTCCATTTTAAGAACAGGAAATAACCAACCTGTCACTAAACCAGAGCCCGACATCTCTATCGAGGATATGATAACACATTTTCCCGCTCTCTCTCTCTCTTTCTCCCAATCTGCGTTCCCCCCCCTCTGTTCTCCATTTCTTATAATCACAGGCTGTCTATTCTCTGATGTATCAAAAATATGCCAATCTATTTGCTTGGTCCATCTCAGATGCAGACATACTGAGCATGAAATTAGCATTTGAACAGAAGCAGGGAAGGCAGCAGGTAATACAGGATGCAACCGCGCCCACCTGGACTCTGCCAGATTGCTTTATATTCAAGCTAAACTGTTCATTACAATTCAGGGATTACCGCGCCCAACTCTATTCTACTCTTTAAAAGACAAACAGGAAACGGAAAACAACTCGACAGCGTCGGGCTTTGACTGCCACATTCATTCTCTTACATCGCCCCATCACAGACGATTGGTTAAAACAACAATATACATGAATTTATGAACACAATAGTGTCAATATAAAAAGAACATTTTGGAGTTAAAGAGAAGTATATCTTTTACAAAGCAAAGCAAAGGCACAGTTACTGCTCTTTTATATGAAAGACGTTAAGACAGCAATACATCATCTATACTGTTATTGGTTGTGTGTGTGCAATTTTACATGTTTGTAGTTTATTTCCCCTTAGGCTCATTTTGCTCCCGCCTATACATTTACCTCCCGCTGGCTCCCAACGTGACATTTGGAGGAGTGATGTGGCAGAGAGTGTAGAAGAGGCGTGCGATTATGCTCAGCTAATTTGAAACCATTACAAGATAATCAGGAGAAAGCACTCGGAGCAGCTCTTTAGCTTTTAGTGCTTGGAAGCTTTGCTGCCAATTACCTGCTTTTTCTACGAACCAAGGTCAGCCCAAAACCTCCCCGAAAAAGAATTATATGACCAGCCTGTTGGCCAACACGGTGTCTCCTGTCACAACTCAAGAGATTAAACAAAACAACGTCGCCTTAAACAAGCAGCTGTGCTTTAATGCTGGTGAGAGTTTGTGTTCGCCAGATTTTTGCCTTTTCCTGCATCTTCACTTTCGCAACTTCACCTTAAAGCAACTAAGGCCATAGTCCGTTTGGCTAGTCCCAATCAGAGTGAACTTGATACTTGATTTCTATTTAGTCTGGTTTGGTTTCACAGTGTAGAAATTAAAGCGAACCAACTAAAAAAATTAAGTTGCTCACGGGCATGTACAGAGGAGTGAATTCATCTTGTTTGTCTGGAGAGCTGCCACCTCTAAACAGGGAATTGCAGACTTTGATATATTGCTGTCAAAGTTTTTCAACTTTGACTCGTCAGTGATCTACTGTGCGCACAAATCCCTTCTCCAGTTTATCTCCCATGACTTTATAAACGTCACTATTTTTCTGGACTTTATTTGGCATATTTTGTATGTTCTCTTCGGCCCAGATGTCAAGCAAATATCGGACCTCTACAGAAGTCCAGGTCGGTCCTCTCAACTCATGTTAACCTGTCGTTTAGTCATGTCCATTTCTACAAATGCTTGCACAGTCAGCCTGTGTTTTGGTTTGCTTGGAAATGGTCCGAGATCACCACTCGCAAGCGGTCTGTGACCGGTTGTTTTGGTCTGCACCAGAGTCCGATTACTGCGTTCACAACTGCCCAAACGAACTGCTCCAGAGTTCCATTAAAACGGACTAAACGTTAGCTTGTGAAAGCGCCCTAAGAGAGCGACAATCAGGGAACCTTGACCAAACTTTCATCCTTCTTCTCTGGATTTGGCCATTTGCGGTCAAAGGAAAGGGAGAAGAACGCACACCCACACTTACATGGAAGTCTTTGATAAATCTAAATGCTTATACTGTAGATATTATGACTCACTGAAAGACTTGTGAAAAAAAGGAAAGAGCTATGAAAGGAGAAAAATGTAATCGCCGCGCTACATCTCCAAATGTCTGCAATGTGCTTGTGTTGATAAAGAATATCTCTTTAGATTAACAGTAAGCCTTGTGGCTGAGCTGTCGGTTGTAGTCTTACTACTGAATCCTACACACGCACCTGTATGCATACGCAAATACAGTCAGAAACACGTTTTGTTTTCTGTAGCTGAGACAGTGCGCCCCCATATACTGTGTGACTCATTGTTAATATCCAACGTTAATCCCTTCAATTATTCATGTTGACATTGTTACTCGATGTAATGACAAGATACATCTGCATTGCATGAGCTGCAAACACACACTCGGAGACACATTTTGCCCGTGCGATCATGTCACCGCATGCAAAATGTGGAGGAGCACCGATCTCATTTGATCTGAGACCGCGGGGAGTGTTTTCTGCAGCGACACACACATACACACTAATTCCTCTCTGCCTGGCACTGCAGAATTGTAAGGAAAGAGGATGCATAGGTCTGAGGAGTGGGCTGACACTGCTGTTACAGCTGCGGGAGAAGAAGCTCAAGTGGCCTGGCAATGCCAGTGGGCCCTATCCCCCCTACGCACTCTTAGCTGTTACGAAAACAGAAGAAGGGAAGGTGCTGTAGATGAGAGAGGTGATGACAGAGAAGAAGACACCACCTCCTCCCCGTCCCAATCGTAGCCGTCAGCAGCGGCAGTGCTTTAAAAAACCCGAGATGCCTGCGAAAGTTTCAAAGGAAGCACCGGATATGAGACAGATGCAATGGCCTGCTGGAGGCGCAGATGGAAGCAAGGGAGGGGGAAAAAAAGGAGCTTTTTCTGTGGTTTTCCAAAGGAGGATTTTCTGCATTTGAGACCCATTCCTGATATGTAGACCTCGCTCTGCCAAGGTGATTAATTAAGGAGATGGTTTTTCTGTCCGTCTTGAGAGCTGTTCCTCCAATGAGGCTCCCACAAGGGCAGCAACTTGTAAATAACACAAGCATTTAATTGGTGTTTGCACCGAAATAGGGAAAACAACAGAGGTTTAAGGTAAAAAGGTGTAGCAGCGGATTTTGCTAACAAGCACAGGCAGCCAGGGAGGGTCAAAGAAGAGAAAATGAAATACAGATAGTATTTTTTTTTTTGTCATAAAACCAACTAATGGCAGCTCTTATGAAAAATGTGTGTGTTTCCGTATAAGCTGTAATTCTTATCCTGGCCTAACGGAGGTATAAATCCCTTGCCTCCTCAGGAGCAATAGCTTTGTACTTTAAGCTTGGCATCCACATAGTGTGGAAGGCTTGCCAAAAAAAGGCAAAAGCAGATTTTGCATTCAAGCCACCAGATGATTTAGAGGCTTACGATATCATACCGCTCATGATAATGAGAAAAACAAAGATGGCTAGATAAGCTAAATCCAAGGTTATGGACTTGTGCTTGCAATGGCTGCCTTTCCTCTCTACAGGTACCATTTCTTCAACTGTTTAATACCACTTCCTGCCCTTTGACTTCCACTTCCAAATACCATTCCTCTTTATGTCACTTTGTCCAGACAAGGGTGATTAGAAACCACAAGCCCTCCCACAACCAATGCAGCTCAGTTTAGATGCCTTTTACGCCCCACCACTTCCCATTTCCCTCCCAATATGAAACCACCATCACCTTCTCTTTCTTATTCCAAACCATTTCCAGTCTCATCCAGTACAGCTGGTTCAGCGACACCAGGGTTCATGATAGGGAGTCAACGACGAACAAATGCTTTCTTCTCCTGTTTGTTGTTCCAACAAAATCGTTATGATTTTTCAATTTATTCATACGTTTTTACCCATCGATAATCAAGTCAATGCCAATAAAAACGTCACTTGAGGATTTGAGCTGGTTCAAATTGAATAATAAAGCTCCAAACTGTATAATTGCGTTAAAAATGGAAATATTGTAAATCTATATATGAACAAATTAATATTGTACAGCTGATCATTTTGTATATTTTGCATAAAAACAATTATCTTATGGCTGTCCAATAGAATACAGATGTTCTGTATTAGAACACAGTAACCCTAGGCAGCATGTTATTGCTTTATGCATATTCAAAGTGAAACTGGAAGTTCAAAGCAACATCATACCCTCTCATTGCTCACTCAGACATTAAAAGGGGTCTATCAAATTAAATCTTGACTTATTGTGGCATTCAGATGGCCTTTCAGCGTAATTCCCCTGATCTTAAAAGACCCTCAAGGATGTTCTGTGGAAGTCAAACCAGCAATCAGTACTAATCAATACTACCTGATGTGCCCCCATTTGCTACAATACACCAGCTAGATTAAAGTGCAGCCCATACTGGGGAGAGTAAGTGTGTATATCTCTATTAAGTGTGTGTGTGTGTGTGTGTGAGACCATTAAGAATTCAGATCCCTCCCCAGACTACAGGCCTCCAGCCTCCTTGGTTAGCAGCCATTAACCTTTAACCTGAGATCGGGTCCAAAGGTTCTTTATTTCAGTCTGCAGCTCCATTGATGGACTCTCTCCGCTCTAATGCTAATGACAAAGGAGCAATGGGATCGATGCGCACCAGCCACCTGACACATAACGATATAATCTGTACACTAAGAAATTCCGCCCACACATGAAATGAGAGGAAGCAGATTATATTGTTTCCCCACAGTTTACTTTGGCACTAATTATGGATCAAATTAAGACGATGTAGTTAGTACACTTCAAATTAATCAGCTTAGTGCACATCATTTCACTTGAACATACAATTTTTATTTTTTCAACAAATATGGAGACTAAAGATTTAAATGATATTTACTTGGTTTTAAATAGATCTCCGTCAGTTTTCCCAGTCCAGTTAATGTTTTAACAGCTCTTTTAATGATGTTTCTTCTGAAAAATCAACGCCGGCTTATAAACTTAATACAGCTAGCTGAACTCAAACAACTCTCTCTCTGTTTTCCTTGTAATTAGTACCAAATTGCATGGTTAATTCCAGTCGAGGAAATTGAAGGGAACAAAAATTTTATGCATCTTGTTAGCTGGCTAATTTCCATGTAAAAATACATGCACGTATTTAAAGTGATTGAGCATCACTCTTGTATAAAGTTGGATAATCAAAAGAGATATAAATTATAAAAAATAAGGTCAAAACAGAAGTGACAGGGGCCGAAGCAAATCTGAAAAAGCACTGGGCATCATTTCTTCGACTGTTCCTTTCTAGTAAATGCTCATGTAGGTCCCATTCTCCAGTTTGTAGTTTACACACCAGGGACGTGACGAATAAACGACACGGAAATGAAAAATAGTCATCTATAAATATTATATGTCTAGGGCTTTTATTGTGAAAGGTAAGAACTGAAGGAGTGGATCAGGTCTGCGCTGCCTTTGTCAAGGTTGAAAGGAGCAATAAAGTTTTCCGTCCTGGTTTGGACTACCGAGCCTCCGTGTTGTTGCTTCATAAATATACGCCCAACTCAACCGGTTCTGCACAATTGGTGATTGGTTGATGCCGTTATTCGAGGTGCGAAAGCTCATAAAAATTGTTCCTAAAAAAATGGCGTCGCTTTTCAGCCGTATAATATTTGTGTTAGATGTGAAAGTACTTACGACAAAAGCAACGGTTTGAAAATGTGAATTAATCGCACGAAAAAACGCCACCAGTGTGTCACAGCCTGTAAGCCCAAATTTTAAGTTTAAATTATATTTTCATGTTGCGCCAGAGGACAAAATCTATCTCATCCTTTCATCATGATATAAAATCGCCCCTCTCTCTCTCTGGCTGAGATCCTCTTCTTGCTTTATTATTCTGTTTCAAATACACAAAATCGTGGAAGCAAGACGCTATCCGACTGCGATTTTAGTTTTAGCCTCCAAACATGTCACATTACTCTTCCACCAGAGCTTCATGCACATGACAGTCACCAGTCAGCCCCTGGTATTCTACCGATGATGTAAATGGGTCGTAAAAGGATGAGAACCCAACAGTCCATTTTATGAATGTACCTGCGGCTCTCTGTGATGTGATACTGCAATAACCAGCTTACAGCACTCCTTACTCCTGATCCACACAACACAGTTTAATGCCTGTGTGAGCACTATACTACAGCACATTCACAACGCAGCACAAGCCTATACCACGGCTGACACGGGGACTTTCACGAGCTGTTTACTTTCCTTCCTCCAAAATGCTTGTTGGTGAATACCACCCCAGCGAGGTAAAGGATACAAACCAAAGCAACAAAATAGTTTATTCAGTATTGATCGGATCAGGATGGCACTCCTATTGTTTTTATGAAGCACCGCAGAGAAAAGTATAGTTGGGGTTGTGCTTTTTCAAGTTCACAAGAAGTTATAAAATGAAAATGACTTAATTGAATTCTTTCAAACTGGTCTAAAGCTGCCACTTGGTCATAGCCCTTTGGCTTCTAATACCGACGCACTTTTTAGCGTATCGGACGCACCAGACTTTCAACAAACTCCAATGTTAACCCATCCACGTCATTATTCGATTATCATTACCTTACAATACTAAACAAGTGCGCAAATGATAATCTGGACATTCTAAATTACATTCACGATGTTCAACTCATTATTTCGGTTGCTACCAAAACAGCACGGATCTACCAGCTACGAGGACGATGTGAATGCCGTGTTATTCCATTGTGCACTGCCTCTGAGCTCGGCACTGTTGGCACACAGTCAGCACAGTCTCTGTTTCATCAACAGACCCGACCCACTGCATCACAGGCTAAATGTTGCCGCCTGAAAGCTTTACCTAATGGCTAACATTATTAGATGGTCAGAGCAACCAAGATAGTATATAGAGTGAAAATGTCCACACACGGTGGGTGGGAGGCGACTGGTTGGATGGGTCAAACAAACACAGGACTTTGATCCAGGAGACCGCTGTTCATGTCCAATATGAAACAATGTTGACTTATTTTACCGTAGTTTTGTATCTTCCATACTTTGCTAAGCCCGGTTACGCAACAAACTGACGTATGTTACATAACAAACTTAATTATGTTTACCTAAACCATGATCGCTTCCTAAGTCTAACCAAGTACTTTTGTTGCCTAAACCTAACCAAGTACCTTTGCTGTGTAAGTAAACCTCAAAAACTAAATAAACCTATATTGGAAGTTTATTTTGAAAAGGAACCGTATGCATGTAACAAGTGGAAACTGTACGTTTCCTGTGAACATAGAAGTTTATTTTGAAAAGACACTAGGCCTGTTACGAGGCCAAACTGACACGCCGTCCCTGACACGTTCAAAATGAACGCAAATTGACGCTAATGGGCATTTTCTTTCACTATTTTCTGTTGTTTCACAGCTTAAATAATCAAATCGATAGAAAAAATAACCATAAGATTAATAGATAATGAAAATAATCATTAGTTGCAGCCCTAAATTAGTGTATGAAAACGTAGGTGTGACTTAAAACTACTAAAAATACATACAGCGTAAAAAATAAGGATTAATATTGCTCAGTATATTCTATAGCTGAGTTTGCACAACTTTCAGAGTGTGTCATTGGCTCAGAAAAGTGGAAAAAGTGGCTGCCATTGTGTTAGTGTTGATTGGGTTCCAGATCTGTAGACTCTCAACCAGCTTGTTGGTTCTCGCTGTGTGAAGACCTGTGAACAGCTGGTGGAGTGCAGAGCACCTGACACACTCAGCTGGAGACCACCCCACAGTGCTTCTCACACACAGCCTCTGATTGGGCTCACAGCTGCTGCTGCTGCTGCTGCAGCTATATCGGCTAATGTGAGTGTGTGTTTGCCATCTCACTCTCTCTCCTGTGTCTCTGTGGGTGTCACTCACCGCCTTTCAACTTCCTCTTTTATCAACTCTTTTTGTCTTTCATGCAAACGTGCACACTTGGATGCAAATATTCATGTCGTGCACATACGTAACATACGCATCATCTCCGCCTCCCCGTGACTCTGCCTCCCCGTGACTCTGCCTGCCCGCCATCCCGCCTTGCATTTATTTCTTCAGCCCTCTTTGTCTGCTGCCATTCGGTCTCCTCAACTCTTGCCTCATCACTGTCACTCTCTCTCTGTCTCCTTTCCTCTTTCTGTGCTTTGCCTTGAGCTGCAGTCTAATGAGCAAGTGGCTGGTGTTGGGAGAGAGATTTCTAGCTCTGAGGAGAGATAACAAGCCCATATGTTACTTACCACAGCGGCCACTGCAGCAGCCGGCCAGTGCCAACTCTCAAAGACCCTCCCAGGGAAAAATATTTCCCATTAAATCTGTAGCTGCGCCATCAAAGTGCCGGGAAGAGGCACATGCTCGACAACACCCAGCTACTGTAGCTGTGAGACGCCTATATGCAATAGAGAGCAGCGCATTATAATGAAGAGTCATAAATATTTCCGCTCCATAAGTGATAAGCAATTTTTTTCTCATTAGTGAGATGTATTTTTAGTTTCTCCGAGGGCCTCCGTTTTGATTACAGCGCATGTGTGTGCTTTGAAAAGTTTAAACCGAGTGTACAAAGCAATATCAATAAGTTAAAGACATTTTATAGAAATGAAATCTAGTCTGGGGTCATATATTTGTCAGACGAGAACATTACTGACAAATCTCTCTAACACAATTTGTGATCACATACTTGACTGGCATCCAATGAGTAACCACATATAAAACAGTCATCATCAACTTGTCCCAACACCAGTATTTTTAAAAGCAGCCCTCCATCAAAAACACATCCAACTAAACATATGCTCCATCACGAGAGGTGTTTAGCGCTCTCCTGCCGCACAGACGACTTGGTATGTAAAGCACTGCACCAGCGCTGGCTACCATATGGTCCAACCAAATAACATGCCAGACATCTGCTGGGGCAGTGGGCACTGAGAGGAGCAGCAGCCAAGTACACTCACTAGAAAACACTGAGGATGAGTACACAATCCATGCAAGGCACATGACAGATGTCAGCCAATGGATTTCATGAGTCTCTCTGAAACACTCCCGACAAAAACAATGGCTATGAAATCCTCTCCTGCATATCTTTCTCAGTTCAAACAGAACATTAAACATGACTAAGACTACACTCTACAGCCATGCTAGCGGCTCTGTGAGGATGCACTTAGGCACAGCAAACATTGAGCTAAATGCTAACATGCTGATGTTTTTGCAAATTTACCAGGTTGATCATCTTAGGCGTTATGCTTGCTGCATCCGCGAGGGTCGCGAATGTCCACACGGCCTCGCCTGTCCGTGCACATCCAAATTTTTCTAACTGCGTAGACGTGGATGGGCGGCAAAAATTGAGAACTTTGATGAGCTTTGAGATCCAAACGTTTCCGCGTCACGACTCCACGCGAGCTCATGTCCGTGCAAACGTCCTTGCGGAAAATACAACTGAAGCTTTAGTTACGTGTGTTAGCATGCTAACATTTGCTAATTATCACCAGAGAGTAAAGAAGCAAAGTCACAAAACTCCAGTGTTTTTTGACAACAGCCGCTGCTGCCTTTTTGCACTGAAAAGGTTTATTATATTTATAATATTTTATCGTTCAACACAGGCCAGAAATAATTTTGTTTTACTTTTGTAAGGCACTTTTTAGGCAGACGTTTTATTGATGTCCGGTAGTCGCTTTAAGTCCAAAATTGCAGAAGGGTAGCCCTGCTGCATTGTGCTGATGGTGCAATGGCACGGACAATTGACTTTCACTTCTTGACAAGTACAGCTGACACTGATGGGAATGCCATTAGTTTTGAAGGGATTTGGTCATGAACCAACTACTGAACAAATAAAAAAATTGACAGGATAATGGCACTAGATCACCAAAATCTTTTTTAGTTGTGGAGACATTTTACTCAAAAACTAAAAAATGTCAACCTCATGGTGGCGCTACAAGAAAGACAGAGGCTCACCAAAGCCAGTAGACGTCGTCCTGTCAGAAACATGAATGCCTGTACAACATTTCAATGCAATCCATCAGCTAGTTGTTGAGATATTTCAGTCCGGACCAAAGGGGCAGACTGACCGACTGAGAGATGAAGAAACGGACATTGCCTTCCCTCAAGTTACGCCACTGTAGGGTTTCTAAAAAGAGAATGCCTGGTTCATACTCCCATTGCAAGAAAGTCTGTACTTCATTTTCTGGATTGCTGACAGTAGAGGGAAGTAGAGGAAAGGTAGGGAAGTAGTTTGAATCCACATGGGCCCGAGCAGTGCTGAGCTTGGTACAACTGAGGCATCAGGAAGCCTCTGAAATCAGATATCTCTCAGTGTGAGTCTGAAGTGCAGGCAAGTGCACACGAAACAAAGACGATTCTTCTTCACGCTGTTCTCTCCTCTTCACGTGCCTAAACGGATCTAATAAGTAGAAGTCATCCACCGACGGCAGCAGTCCCCCACTGGTCTCATCCTCTATTCGGTATTGTTGTCTTGTCTCTGAGTGGCACCCCCACATGGTTGCCTCTCTGCTCTTATCCAGCCCATGGCGATAAAAGTGGGATCAAGGCTTAGCAGTAGGATTGACCTGAACACCAGTGGGGCTGAGTGGCAGAAAGTTCACTCACAAAACACACACACACACAGCAGCTGACCCTGTAGTAATGTAGGGCACGGACATTAAAGACAAGGTGACGGCATTCTACTACACCACGGTGGGGTGAAATGTTAAAAAGCACACAGTTGCAACACAGAAGGCCAGTACCATACGTTTACCTATACAGGACCACTGTGACACACCAGGCACACACTGACACAACCTCTAGACACACCGAGCCGCATCCTTTCCCCTCGTGGAGAAAGCAGGTGAGGTCAGGTTTAACTGTGCCACTCAATCTCACTTCCAGAGGCATTCACGAGCGCGAGGAGCACCGTGCCAAAGGGCTGTCCATCTATCTGACAGGCCCAGGTCACGTAGAGGATGGAAAAAGATGGAGGGAAAGGATACTGGCACGCCGATACAAGTAATGGGTATGTGTGTGGGGAGCGGTGGCAATGGGGGAAGAAATAGTGTTCCTCTATATCAGAGATAAGACGGGTGGAGACACTGTCCTGAAGTGATGGCCACTGGCTCGCCCGGTTAGTCTGTGAAATATGGCCCCGATGGCTCACCTGCAGCCCCTGTCAATACCTCTGCTGTCATGTGTGTCCATGGGATGGCCCCATTTAAATGCATGAGAGCATCTCTCGCAGCCAGCATAAAGAAGATTAAAGGAGACTTTTTTTTTTTTTTTTTTTGAGATTCAGTCTAAGCAACATAAGCTCAGCAGCCCAGGAAGAAAAAGGGAATGGTAAATTGTTGCTTTCATTAAAACTTCAAGGAGTCAGTTTCATTATGAAGGTTCAAAGGCAATGCAAAATGTGTGTGGCTGCTTTCTCCCACTCTCTCTCTCTCTCTCTCTCTGCCCGTCTGTCCTCTTCTTCATCCAACTGGGTAGTGACATGGAATAATAGTGCGATGTGACGACTACATGTAATCTTGTCCCTGGGGGGTGTATATGGATATATAGTCCCCGGTCTACAGTCTTGCTCGCAGAAGGCATAATGAGGCATGGTGGGGCTTACTGCTGGCCTTCACACGAGCCAGTGCGTCTGCAGGGTTTACTGTGTGTTTTTTTTTTAAATGCTCGAACCTTGACTTCGATTTCCTCTTAATATCCTGAGAGTTTATAGGCTAAAAATAAGGCACCGTGAGTGTTTTCAGAGATGGGTAAATCAACTGTGTAGTAATGCTTTAAAAGCTGTGCTGATCAATATTTTATATTAACAATGGATCAAATTACTTTGTGTAATGTGAGGGGGGGTGATAATTCTGTTATCATACGACTCTGCAGTTCCCCGGCCCGCAACTTTACTGCTTCGGTTCAGTCTCACCGCTCCCATAGAGTCGTTTCAGGTCACAGCAGGTGGCTGGTTTCGGGGAAATGGCCCTAAAACTTAATCTCTAAACTTAATACCCTACCTGCCCAGCACCACGCAGCAGATCAAGTAAGTCACTGGCTGATGGACATAGTGGAGCATTTAACAGCTAAAGAGCCAGATATTTCCCCCTGGAGTTGGTAGTGGCCAAAAACAGACTTAAAGGGATAATTCAGGTGTTTTGAAGTCGGGTTGTGTGAGGTACTTATCCATAGTCAGTGTACTACCTACAGTAGATGAGTCGGCACACCCCTAGCTTTGAGAAGCAGACAGGAGTTGCTGCATAGAAGAAAAGCAATGTTCTGCTATGCACGTAGACAACGGTAAAACTTATTTTAGCCATCTAAAAGAAAGATGGCAATTAAAAAGAAATTAGTTTAAGTATACGCTGTAATTAGAATATTTTCACCGCTTTACCTTGCCATCAGATATCGCTTTCTGATGGGGAACTGAAGCCATTGTATCCATCTCTGCTCTCGCCAAAGCCACCAGACTCCACTGTAAAAACAGCAATTTACCTCGCAGAACAGGGAGTTGCTGGTCAACTGCTGCTTTCTTTGTGGTCAAAGTCACACAATAGCACAAACAAACTAACCGATCGAGGCAGCGGTAGACCAGCAACACCCGTGTAACGGTAAACCCAGGTAAAATTACAGTTTTTTTTCAATGGAGCCTGGTTGCTTTGGCGAGAGCATAGATAACTGCTTCAGTTCCCCATCGGAAACATAGACTGTATAGCTGTCTCACGGCAAGGTAAACCAACCGGTGAAAATATTCTAGGTGGGCCTTTCTTTTAGGAGGCTAAAATACGTTTTGCTGCTGGCCCCGTCCACAGCAGCACATTGCTTTTGTTCTAAATGGATAAGTACCTCATACAACCCCACTTCAAAACACCCAACTATCCCTTTTAGGAGAGTGAATATTGGACTTCATCAGGTGGCCTAACGCACGTCTCCAAATGAATGCTAATGTTGCTCTGTGCCTGCTGGATTTGACAATAAAACAGTTTGCTAACACACTTCATGAAGCAATAATATGTCAATGTTGTGTTTACAGCCTGTTATGCTGTACTGAAGTGGCCACAAAAAAACTATTAATGCAGCTTAAAACCCAAGACTGAAATGATAAAAAACAATAAAAGAGTCATATATGTGGCTAGTGGCTACGCAACCACATATTTGAACCAAATTGTGTTTGGAATTTGTCAAGAAACATAAAAAAAACCAATCTTTTCAAGTGTTCCTGAGTTTGTGTGACCAGTTAGAATCATCCACTTCCTTCAAAAACTCTCAAGCTACAAGAAATGTCAGATTCTAGCGTTAACAACACTGTGTGAAATCTTTGCACTGCCTTATCAGCCTGTAATCCACAGCCCAGCTAAATCAAGTTGTAACACATTTATCTGCATCATTTATTCCTCTGATCTTGGACCATGTATCTATCTAGACAGATAAACACCCTTAATAAAACCACACATCTGTCTTGGTGTTGATATACTGCAGTACAGGTGGCATCAAGGGTGGTGCATGCCGTAAACACTTGGACACAGTACAGAAACTAAATTGTATTCA
>CAKALG010033907.1:0-12877 GCA_916700815.1 Helicolenus hilgendorfi | reverse complement strand
CATTTGGTATAAATATCAGACTATTAATAAGTTGATGAAAATTTGAAAATAACTCTTGCAGCAGCGATGCCCCTAGTGGGCACCAGGAGAACAGCATGTATTAGCCCCACGGGGCAAACATGAGAAATTGGCTCAATCTGGTGGAAAATAGTAAAAAGTCCAGTGTTGAAGCCAGGGCTCTCCATCAAAGCCTGACATGATAGAACATATGATTTGATGCTGTAATGGTCATGGGATCAAACAGTGGTTTTAATGGGTTTCAATGGGGTCATTTTGGTCCTTAAGGGTCCGAGTGTCTGTATTTTGGCTGCACAGTTTATTATAGACTTATTATAGGAGCTGAGGTTCAACTTACAAAATGTATGCCATATGCATTAAAGTGGCAGTAGTCAGTATATTTTTGGCATCATTTTGCAAAAAATCCATAATAACATTTCAGCATATTGTAATTCAAGTATTCTGAGAGATAACTAGACTTCTGCACCTCCTCATGGCTCTGTTTTCAGGCTTTAAAATATCTAGCCAGTGACGGGAGACTTTGACCAATCACAGGTCGTTACAGAGAGAGAGCGTTCCTATTGGCTGTGCTCCGGTCATGTGTCTGATACTTGGCGTTCCTTCAATTCAGGTGAGAAATAGGCAATAACGTAACATGACATTAAATCATATTTGATCAGCGCTGCCTAGTTTGACCGTTTGGTCGGAGTTCGCGAGTGATTGACAGCCGACTCTCATAGACAGCAGATGGACAGCAGACCTCAGATCAGCTGTGACTGCTTGTTTTCCTCCGGTCTGTGAAATCTTGCAGATGCCATTAGGAACACCGGAGGACACAGAGGAAAATGTTTTTTTTTTTTTCAGGTTACCTGTCTCAGGTACTACTGTCAGGATATAGCGACCGTTTTATAAAAAATAACTTTTTTTAATCATATTTGCTTCAATCTCGCCTACTTCAGCTTTAATACAGCCAAAATGAGTGAAAATGTTTAAATTAAAAATCCCAAAATATCCCTAGTGATGCACAAAGGTTAAGTAGAAGTTCAGCAGTACTATCAGTGAAATATGCTTAATCTATGTTGTGATACATTATTATGTATCATATTATTGGATTATTATAATTGATGAATAATTGCTTAATAGCAGCATGTTAATGTTTCTGAGGTGAACCCAGTCAAATGCCAAACTAAAAAAACGTAAAGTAAAAAGTACTCTGAAATGTAGTGAAGTAAAAGTCTAGAATAGTATAGAATACTCAAAATGAGCAGCAGGCAAACCATCATGGGACATTAAACTCTACAGTAAATGTTGATAGTAAAACATATTCATGCAGAATCATTCAGGTCTTGGCATGTGCCTGAGGTAAGAAGCAGCTGTATATGTTGTATACTGTATTTCCTCTGTGGCGTATATGATAATAGAGCCAGAACTGCTCTCAGTATCAGAGCTGTTTGTATTTAGTGAAACGCTGTCAGGTAGAATGGGTGTCTGCGTTGTATACCGGCTGTGTTAACAGGGACTGCAGGGAAATTGGTTTCAGCTGTTTTCCCAGAATCCCCGTTCATCCGGCAGCATCACTGAGCAGACGTGTCCACGGGAAAAAGGGCTCTGGTAGAGTGTTTCATGCTAGTTCATGTGAGCTGACCTTGATGGCTTGTGTCATCTAAAGGCCTCGGTGTGGGGGGGAGGGTTGCGCTCAGTGTTTCTGTGCAAGTCTGTGATGTAAAGGTCTGGGAGCTGCTTTCATCTTCTCAGGAAAAAGCTCTGGAAGAGTATAAAGAAATCATACTTTAAGGGCTTGTGCAGTCGGCTACTCAGTGAAACCTTCTCAGTTGCAGTGAGTTGTAGTAACACATTATAAAGACCTGTCTGTGATCTCTCTTTGTCTGATTGAGGACTTCTCATGCATGATTATATGGCTGCACAATAAATTGCAGAAATGATAATCTCCAACATCAAATAATTTCATCAAAGGTTTAGCATTTAGGGGGGATATATTGGCAGAAATGGAATATAATATTAATAAGTATGTTTTCTTTAGTCAGCTGAAAATATGAATTGTGTTTTCGTTAGCTTAGAATGAGCCGTTTATATCTACATATGGAGTGGGTCTTCTACACGGAGCCGGCCGCCATGTTTCTACAGTAGCCCAAAATGGACAAACCAAACACTGCCTATACCTCGATAGGGTCATTGGCGTTTTTTTTACGTTTTTGTGTCAGCTACCGTAGCTCTCCTACATGCTTGGCACAAGTTTCAGTTGTTTGCAATCTTGCAAACTCACCGCTCGATGCTGCCACATCCTACTTTACTGCTCCTTTAACTGTGTCGCAGGTGACTCATGAATATAACCTGAGTCAGGGGTAAGGAGATCTCGGTTGTGCCTTTCACACATGGGACATGTTTCCCAAATTGTTCTTGACAGATGAATTAAAGTGTCAAGGAAAAACACAGCTAATAGGATTAAGTCAATGACCATAAAGTCTGTGAGCCTATTCAATAAATCATTGCGTATTGAATTTGCCTCAGGATGTTTTGTCTCAGATGATTTGTCAGCGCACATATCCCAGGATAAAGTTTGCCACGGCTAGAGCCAACAAAGCACAGGGCTATTTTAATAATACTACGAACCGAGGGACTGCTTTGTGTATCCAGGGAGCCGCACGTATTAAAACGACAATAAAAGAGAAGCTCATTAAATATAAAAGCCTTGTGCCTAACAACATCAAATTCAATGCAAAATGCTGCAACTTTGAGATTTCTCTCCGGGCTGTTTTACATGTTTTTCTCAGTTCTATCAAAAAAAAAAAAAAAAGTTTACTTCTGTGACTGCAGTGCTAAACAGTAAAATGTCCTTATTAGGCGCCCATCAAACACAACAATCAGCCACAGTACTTTCCATGCGACACCCATTGTTGGCAGTGAGTGTATTGCTTGTAACAAGATGACATCCACCAGAACAGCAAGCATCAAATCTGCCCGTAGAGACACGCTCCCATCTGCGTTTCACAAATCAGCTGCCGACTTCAGCTCGATAACAGGCCCATGGACCTCTGTAGTATTGGGACCGAACGATC
Organism: Helicolenus hilgendorfi; assembly: GCA_916700815.1. Classification (NCBI taxonomy): domain Eukaryota; kingdom Metazoa; phylum Chordata; class Actinopteri; order Perciformes; family Sebastidae; genus Helicolenus; species Helicolenus hilgendorfi. The sequence goes on along the minus strand of CAKALG010033907.1, from coordinate 9,803 downwards.
CATGGGTCATTCAGAATCCAGAGTGAGAGCCAAGGGAGGGGTCTGTAGCTGATAGAACAGCTCCTCTGGGCCTCAAATTAAATCAACCCTGGGGTTAATATGCGTTCAGGAGAGACAGACTGCTCTGGTTTCATTGGTAGAGAGGGGGATGATGGGGGCTTTGTGAGGTTGGGGGTTTACTATCCTTCACTGCTGAGCTGCTCTGAGAGTTCACTGTCTGCCGTGTTATTATATGTTATATATATATATGGATATGGATAATCTAGATGAGTTTTACACCCAATATTTTACGTTGCATACATTAACATTTGAAAAGAAAGAGGCCACGGAGCAATCAAATAAGAGGGTAAATTAAGTTCTAACTGCAGTAGTGGATTTTAAATATACTGTATTTAACAGAAAGTGGGTCAGTCATGGAGGGACATATTTGCTCTACTGGTGGCTGCTATTGAATTTGCTTTGGATTGAATAGAGTTGAAAAGCTGGAGAAGTTTCAGGCAGTTTCAGAAGTAAAGGTCCTGTTCATTTTCTGCATAGTTGGAGAAAAGAATGAAACTCTCTCGATTCAATCATCAGCACAAAAAGATGAACAAAGGTGCAGAGATGGATACCATATTTAGCAAAATCTTTGTCTTTTTATTGCACCTAGAGCACTATTTTGCATACAATAACCAGGAAAGGAATTTGGACGATTCTGCAAAACCCCCAGATTGTATTTTTACATTTTTAGCCAGGGCTGGTTTTCACTTTTTCGGAATGCAATGACATTTTGTACAGACATTCGTGGTCCCAAGAGGATGAATCATACTGACTCTGCTGATCCTCTGACCTTTCATCTAGCACTACCAGCAGGTTGACATTTATGGTTTTGGGTGATATATATCTCATCAACTATTGGATGAACTGACATGAAATTTGGTGCAAACATTCATGTCCCCCTCAGGATAAACTGTGATTCATTTTGAGGTCACCTGTCTTTTCATGTAGCACTGTCATCATCATCATCATCATCTGCACCAGCAAAACTGATGGCATTATCAGCCTCAGCTGTACTTTCTGTTTGTTGTAAATGAGCAAATGTTAGCATGCTAACATGCAAACCATGGTTATGAAAATGGTAGATATTATACCTGCGTCAACGCGCAATATGTCATTTCCTGCTGCTAGGGGTCTCAATCAAAACAATAACAAAAGACAGAGATTAGTGATGTTTAGAAGTAACGTGGGATCATGGGAGATGTTGTCTTCATTGCAGTCAGCTTAGTCAGCGATTAGGAATCCTTCACTGTACGTCGTTGAGGAGGTGCCGACCATGAACCGCTCTGTCCCCAGTTCCCTTTCAGTCGGGGACCTTTGTTGCCACTCCTTATCTGTCTCTCCCATCTCTTTCTATTGTCTGTCCATTGTCTGCTAACTAATAAAGGCCTTTCTTTCTTTACATTACAGTACAATAGGGAAAGATTGTTGTTACGGTCACACTGAGCCAGAGAGCAGCCTTCTACACAACACAAGGGCTACAAAAAACCTACATTAACTTTCCTGCTAAAGTGTCCCTATTTACTTACGAACATGAACATGTGTCCTGTGTTCTGCACCTTAGATCGTTGAACGAGCGACCTAACAAACATTCAGCAGGGAAAAATGTGCTGTCAACATCAGTTTGCAAGCTAGATGGCTAATTAGCTGCTCAGTTGCAGCCCATTAAACAACATAAACATACCTACAAAACGTCCCTCGGGTCCGGTTAGATGCTGGTGCCCATGACATGTGGACTACAACGCTAGTTTGTTTACTTTGTCTTTCATTCTCTACCGGGTAACACTGGCACTCTTTGTCTTCCTTTTAATAATACAAAACTATTAAAGGTTCCATATTATAAAAAAGTGAGATTTTCATGTTTTTTTTTATTATAAATCAGGCTTAAGTCCTATATAAATACTGTGAAAGTATCGAAACACTCAATCCAGAGGGAAATACACACAGCCCATATTCAGAAACTCTGCATTTGAAACAAGCAGTCAGGATTTCTGCCCATTCGTGATGTCACGAATATACAATATTTAGACCCTTAATACAATTTTGAACGTAAAATTTCTAAATGTGTCCTACTTTATTCCTGGTTGCAGTGCATGTGAATGTCATCAGCTGACAGGAAGTACACATGGCCCCAAGCTGTTGCCTAGCAATGCAACTATGTTGCAATTCCGTCAAAATGCGCTAAAACGGAGCGTTTCAGACAGAGGGTAAAGGCAGGCATATTCAGGCTGACAGTATGAGGAAAATAAAGTGTTTTTTTTTAAACATTATAGCATGTAAACATGTTCTAGTAGAAACACAAAATACAAGTATGAACCTGAAAATGAGCATGTTATGGGACCTTTAACAACACATTAAAAGAAACACACTGACATCACAGAAAGGATCACTTAATGGTATTTCAACTGGACTTTACACTCTAAACCACCCTACTGTATATTGACTGTGGTTTGGCTTTTGAAGCTGGATGACAACATTTGCGATCAGACCAGGACGAGCCTCACACATCGTTTCATCTTTGTTTTTTCAAGTGTCACAATAGATCTGCGTTGGGACTTCAGTCTAACCTTAGGCTCTTGGTAAAAGGGCACATTGCCTTGATGGGAGAGGGCTCCACTTAAACTACACAGATGTGATGCGACCAGGCTGCGCTTATAAGGTGGCACCGTCTAAAAATACACTGAGCAGCACCGCCTCCAGAGACTGGGGAGTGTGTACGGCCTGGCATGGCCCCGGCGTCTGGACCTGGTTGAGCTGATGGCATCTGACAACTGTACACGCTGCTGGTTATGCTAGTCGCTGTGATAACCTGCTCTCATGCGAGGAAGGAAGCGTCAGTCAAGTAGTAGTTTTAATGGTAAAATAGCATGTTTTGGAATATGGATTCAGATTTTTGAACCAATCCGGTGAGGTTTTGACATACAGTAGATTATGTTCTAATAATAATCAGATGTGCAGACGCTGCTCCACAGAATTACTTTCAGGTGATATTTTGATAAAAAAAAAAATCAAAACTGCGAGACAAAAACAATGAATAAACAGAAACCTGTATGGAGGTTTGCCTGTTCAGCGTCTGTGTTTTTCACTCTACTGAGGGGTTTCTAATTTGTTATTGCAGCTCATTCAGTCTTCTGTTCAAATGTTTAGACAGCAGCTGAATTTCCTTCTAAGCATTTTTATGCAAACTATGAGTTATCAGATTTGGATAGCTGTATGAGAATTGCACATTACAGCTAAATGTCCTCAGTAGGCAAAAAAAAAAAATCTTTCGGTGAAGGCAGAAAGGCTTTTTGTCGACAACAGTGCTGGAAATGCATTTGTGACTTTGTATATTATACATGTACTGAAATGATGATTGTGTTAATCGATAAGTTGTTGGAAAGAAAAATGATCTGACAAATTTTAGATACTGTAAGTCATTCCAGACATTTGCTGATTACAGCCTCTTTGACTGCTGCTTTTCTCCATTTAATCTCAAAGTAAATTGAACACTTTGGGATTTTTTGACAGACAAAATGAGGTTTTCCAAGACATTACATTGGGTTTTGGAGATTATTGTCAAGGAAACTTGCAATGATCATTTAGAAGGATCGGGTTTGATTGAAGATTTATACATACTATTTTTCAAAAGTGCTTTGGTAACACATGCATTAGGCTAAGTAGAATTTTTTTTTTTCACGTGCACGTTTTAGTTTACCAGGCATTGTAGCTGGATTCTCGTGATATCACGAGATCACGCGACAATGTTCTAAACGACAATGGCGGCTCCTGAAGGGGTAAGCGTAGATGGTGTAGACTTGTACAGTTGGTTGGCTGGTTTGGGTGTGTCCCTGTCAGTTTATTCAGCTGACAGTTTCTATTAAATCAGGCCGGCGGCAGCGTCGCCGCCGGATCCTTGTTCAGAGACGGAGCAGTCGTGCTGGAGATGGCACAGGTGTCCCGCGCTGCCTTGACTGGACAAGAAGTGACTGCAGTCTTATGCTTCATTGCCTCAACCTCTCCTGGAGCAATATCCAACAGATTGCACAGTTGGCGCACACACACACAAGATGCAAGTACACACATTTCTTATAGCATGTATGCCCACTAAATCTGTAGTATACGGCCAGAGAACACTAGGGATGGAAAAAAGGAGGTTTAAGTTCACTGTGGGATCACATGCTGAAACTAGAAGTCCGTTCTACAACAGGAGTTACGGCTTAAATACTGAAATACTTAAAATAAGGAAACATATGGAGATTCATTTATCATTGTGAGAAAATATATGGTGGTGTCACTGTGAAAACTACAAGTTATAGTAACTGCTTTTACCCAATACCCACATTTTGAGAACAAATGTATATGTTTGAGTACTGAGTAGAATCAAGGGCATGAATTGGTACACGCATGTCGGATAAAGAAACAAACAAAAAAGTGAAACAAAATTTGGAACAAAATAGAATGTACAACATGACAAAAAAAAACGTCACATTAGACTGGTTTACAGATGACTGTACCATGTAGAGAGTATCCAGCTATGCTATCCACTACTCAGACTCACCCATAATGTATATGCAGCATGTGTATAATTTGCATATTTGCATTACCGCTTGTTCACCTCAGTTAAACAGCAGATGGAGGTACCACATATGCAAAACAGAGTGTTATGCCAGGTTGCTCCACATAATGTAAAGAACAAACAAAGATATGCACAGCTATACATATGCAATTACCTCTGTTTACATTTATTTATCTATTACATCTACCCTACCTGTTTTACAAGTGCAATTACCTCTGTTTACATTACATATATTTTTATATTTTATACTTCTAGTGTAACACTTCTGTTTATATTTATTTATTACATCTACTTTACCGGTTTTATTTGCTTTATAACTGTATGTATTTTACCTGTTATATGTTTAATCTGCCTCGTTCAGTCTTGTCAAGTATTTGTTTCAAAGCACTGACCAGAAGTGGCAACTGTGAATCTCGTTGTATTTAATACAATGACAATAAAGCTTCCTATTCTATTCTATTCTATTCCGAACCAAAAGAGGAAAAAAGGAAAACCAGATTGAAACAACAATGACAACTGTATTGTGTTGCTTCATGAACAGTTTCTATGCATGAAGAATAATTGGCCATATGGTATTAGCTGTACAGTTTTGATGGCAGGGACACACATTACGATTGTTGAGCCAATTATAAATATGATTTTGTTGTGAATACTGATTGGAACAGAGTGTGTTGCAGTCTGGTCCAGGTGACAGTCAGTAGTTGAAACTATACATTTCGTGGTGTCCAAAGATTGTAATCATTTGGCTTCTGATCCAGTCGTCAGTCTCATTCATTGTCACAACAAATTAGGTTACGTACGAAAGTCTGCTAAGGGTGGTTGTTATTTATTCACGGTAGTTACGTTATTTTAACACAAACCACGATGTTTTTTCTAACCTCAACCACGTAGTTTTGTTGCCCAACCAAACGTTTCACAATGTTAACCACGTGGTATTGTGTGTTTCTGCAAGTGTGACACAAGCCCGATATGAAACCTGTTTACGAAACGTATTTTTGATTCAGAAACGTACACATTCAACGTAGAAACTGTATAATGCCGACAGTTTTTCTGGCGACTGGGTTGATTCTGCCGCATGTTGGCATTTGGAGTTTTCTCTATAAGCTCTTAAATGTGTTTGTGTGCTTTGATGCAGCGTTTTTTAGCCACTTTTGCCTGGAAACAATACTCTAAAGCTCATCTGTAATGTGCGATACATCAAAAAACAAGCAGTTAAATATCACTTTAAGGCTCAGCACTATCAGATAAATGCAGACAGACTCTATAATACACAAAGCTGAATAAACATAAAGGCACCTCAGATATTACATCAAATGTTTCCCATAAACTGAAGTGTCAATCTTCTTCTGTTTGAAAAAAATGAACTGAGGAGAGGACGATGCCACCTAACTGTATTTAGCAGCTCCCTGGACTCCATGCTTCCATTTCTCTTTTCCAAAATTGCTTCACATTGTAAATGTCCTCTGAGCTTCTTTCAGTGGATGAATGTGAATTGCTGCTCTGAGAAGAAGGTGAGCCATTATTTCCAGTAAAGGGCTGTGATTTAGCAGAATCCTTGCAGAAAGCAGAGCCCAGCAGGATGAAGGCAGGAGCCCAGAGAAACAGTCCAGATCTCAGGGTAATGAATAATTTGAAAAACATGAACCTCCTAAAAGGAGATAAACAATGGCTATAAAAAGAAAGCTATAGAAAGAAAACTATTTCCAGCTACGGGAAGGCATGAGAGATCTGACAATGTTGTACCACCTCGATTAGACTGGAGCTGCATGCCATGCCCACTCATTTCTCCTGTGTAAAGTTTGAATCATCAGAGTAATCTTAATATTCCACATTCGCTTGATTTCATAGTGGATCTTTTCAAGAGAGTATAGGAGGGGGGTGAACAGCTAAAGAAGCAGGTTTGGAACTCAATTCTCAAATCAGCTCAACGAATGTGTCAGAAGAAGCAATTTAACAGGAAATGCTACTAAAAGTTGTATTCCAAATGCCACCAGTTTTTACCCATTAGCCACTAGACATGCTGCTCAACTTTGCAACCTGCTCACAGCAAGACGTAAAAGTGAAAGACGTATGAACGTTTGAAAAGTGTTTGGGCTCCACTGAGCATGGTTAGCAGGCCGGGTGGTCTGTGATGTTTTCCATCGAAGGATTCTAAAAGAACCCCTGTTGCTCAATACAAAGGTTTGGGTTTCAGTTGATGTGATTTAGAGGATAGTGAACTCTTCTCCCGCAGCCCCCAATGTGGGATTTTGTCTGATAAAAATGGCTGAAAATGGAGGTGAACATCATGCAGCGTGTTGTAAACTCTGAATTTATTTTGGAAACAGCCTGGACCTCATCATCAAGGTGAGATGTGACTCCCAACAATGGATCAACTAATTTGGGTGAATATGTCAGCTTCATATGGTTCATTAGAGGCGCTGAGTGTGCAACCCACCACAGCTGTACGTTTTGCTGAGTCGGCGCAACTGATCAGAACATCCTCTGAGTCCGTCAGCTGGGTCATCCACAGTGTGAACCTGCTGTTCACTATTATCTTACGCAGTGAAAAGATAAGATAAGGATGAGCGAGGGAGTTGTTTAACCTTGTGAAAAGACAAAGAGAAGGCGGCAAATGTTAGATCAATGTCAATCAGTCAATCAGTCAATCAGCGGGCCTCATGCAAGAACATTATTTCATTCTTATCCTGAATCTCTTTTTTTCTCCGTGAGGTGTCCAAACCCTCTGAGCCGCACAGATTTGTGATGAATTTGTTGAACTCAAAACCTGCACACCAGCCTTTAAAATGGCAAAACTGTAACTACTGTAAAATCAATTCATTTTTGAATAATTTATAGTGTACAATTTTCTACTTTTATCTTGTCTTGACTGTTCACTCATTCACAGTATACACACCACCAACGCCATCTCTGTCAGCTGTAGAGACGACAATGTTAATTTGCATATCTATAAAATGCGGAGCATTGCATTGTGGGATTGTTAACGGAACGTGCTGTACACACGGATATATTAAGAAGAAATGGATACTGCGTTTCAGAATTAATTCCTACTGCGAAAAAGCATCCACTGGCTTCACCGCGAGGTAGTGGAGAGCGTCATCAGTATTATTTTTACATCATTAAAGGGAAACTACAGTTCATGACAGCGAGGCTTTTTTGTTTTGTAGCTTCAGTCTTTGGTTCTATCACTGATGATAACACTAATCATTCACCTGAATTACTGCTGAGATCTTGTAACACAACCAAATTGGCACAAGTGGCTCCAATGACCTTCCATACCGGCCATAGTTGTGCATAATCCTGGTCTTCCCGAGCAGTGAGGGATTAAGTGACGTTACGCGCGTGTTCACGTTCAGGTTTACCTCTGAATGATGGGAGTGGTAAAGTAAAACTACTCTAGTAAAACGATTGGCTTGTTTACAACATGTCTGATTGCCTGACCGCTCATATTTGATCAGTGATGTCATCGCATTTCAAAATCTCAACAATATCTTTGGTGACTCAAATTTCCATTCATAACCGACTGAATTAAATCTGAGTTATAATAAACTGTAGTATTCCTTGGATCAAATAAAAGAGGGGCATGATTGAATGGGAGGTGTGACAGTCCTAGAGATGGATAAGAGATGACATCCCATCATAGGTGATCTTTCACAGGTCTATAAATGCAACAAGTTCTCTTAAATCACTGATATATGTCACTCAAGAAGTCATGTGTTTGTGTGCGGGGGGAGGGCTCTTGCTTGAGGCCCAATGTACTGTGAAGGTAGAATATGTAAATCCACTTTTACTATCTATCACTGCTGCCTTGTGGCACACTTTCTAGGTGAGTCCAGGGTTTATTCTCTGTCCCTGTTGGTACTGCCTGCCATTTAATATGAAGGTCACTGTATTGTGTGTGTGGCTGAAGCAGCAGCAGCAGCCGCAGTGACCACTGTTCCCGCTTAGCGCTCCCCTGGATGCTCCGCTTGACAGCAACACACTGCATTGTCCACAGCTATGTGAGGAGCAAGTCCTTTTTCATCCTGTTTTGCAGGGATACCCTTGCACGTGGCTTGTCCCATTTCTTGTGCGTGTGCCTTCGGGGAGATGCACATGAGTAGTAGTGACTGTTCCCTGACCTCCGGATTTAGCCCAGGCATTATACGGTGCAAAGCAAAGGCCAGCGTCAGGCCAATCCGGTCCAGGTTAACGGCAGCCCAAAGCTATTACCTCAAGCAGTGCAGCTTGTTGACTCCCAACACTAGAAAGAAAAATTATGCATGGATGGAGTCTGTGCAAGCTGGAGCAGGTTGACGCCATGGAAAAACAACAACAGTCCAACAGTCCGGTGCAGTAAGACATCACACTTGCCCGTCTGTCTATATCACGCCACAAACACAGGCAGGAAAGGACACGCTGCTACACTTAAAGCAAGATGAAAATGTGCAGCACAGCGCTGACAGCAAAGAGAATTTACTGCTTGCAAATCAAAAAGATTATTTTATTATGCCTCACATGAATGGGAATGAGGCAGATCCCCCCCCCCTCCTTTGCCTCCATCAGTTACATATGCAGAGAAGTGCAGCGCAGCAGTATATTCTGCCAATGCAGAACTCCAATTATTTCTCACTGTTGGGTTATGATTACACAAAAAAAACGAAACACACCATACATGACTGCTGAAATATGGCAGAGGTTGGATATGTTGCGTTTCAGATGACTCATGGGGTTTTTCCGGAACCAAAAAGGAAGAAAAAAAAAAAGATATTTAAAACTATGTTGCTGAGCTTATCAGAAATCCCTCCACATTCCTAAATTTAGATAATCATTTCACATTTCACACCTATATCCCAAATACGCACACACTGATAAAGCTTCTTTCTGGCCGGCAGGTCTGACTGGGATGTCAATCTAGCAACATACGCCAACCTGCCGCTTCATTAATTACATTTCCCCGCAATTAGCTCCTCGTTTATCCAGTTTTAATTAACCATGAAATTATGGATCCTTCCTATTTGGAGATGGCGTCTCATCTCCTGGTGTTATTTTGGTCTCTTCCTGAATATATATTTGCTCATTACGAGTCTGGAATTCTGAAATCCAGTGGCTCTTGTGCTGCTAGGAAGAGTGTGTGTATACTGTACCGTACTGTGTGCTAAGAGTCAGTGAAGGACGAGGCCAAGGGCGGAACGACGGGCTGTGTGTGTGTGTGCGTGCGTGTGCGTGT
>CAKALG010033906.1:0-14437 GCA_916700815.1 Helicolenus hilgendorfi | reverse complement strand
AAGCCATTCAACAAATCTTAAAAGCATATTTTCAATGTGACCACAACAGTGTTCAAAGCTGTGAGACCCTTTTGACTGTGTGCACTGAATCAAGGCCGCCGGACAAAGAGCAATAAAACCACTCTGAATTCCATCCTGGGTCGGTTTCTGACCTCCGATACTATTATTTGTATTCTGTAATATTGACCTCACCTTAATTTAGCAGATAAAACATTATAATAATGACTTTAAAAAGGTCATTTTACGTCCTTTTGTAGTTGCTTTGCATGTCTTTGCTGTCATCTTCTCTTTGTAATCATAGTGGATTTGTGTCCCTTTGTATTTGTTTTGTGTCCCTGTGTCAATTTGTAGTCATCTTGAGTCTCTTTTTAGTCAATTGTAGTGATTTTGTGACTCTTTGTAGTTGTTTTGCATCTCCTTGTGGTCTTTCTGTGTCAATCTGTAGTCGTCTTGCGTTTCTTTGTTGTTACCTTGAGCATCTTTGTAGTCAGCTGTAGTTGTTTTGCATCTCTTTGTGGTCCCTTTGTGTCTCTTTATCGTTATCTCACGTCACTTTGTTGTCATCTTGTGTGTCTTGGTAGTCAATTGTAGTGTTTTATGTCTCTTTGTGGTTGTTTTGCATGTCTTTGAGGTAACTTTGTGTCTCTTTGTAGTCATCTTTTGTCTCTTTGTAGTAAATTGTAGTGGTTTTGTGTCTCTTTGTAGTCGTCTTGCGTCTCTTAGTTATCATCTTGTGTATGTTTGTAGTTGTTTTGCGTCTCTTTGTGGTTGCTTTGTGTCTTTGTAGTCATCTTTTGTCTCTTTGTAGTAAATTGTAGTGGTTTTGTGTCTCTTTGTAGTCGTCTTGCGTCTCTTAGCTATCATCTTGTATATGTTTGTAGTTGTCATGTTTGTAGTTGTTTTGCGTCTTTGTGGTTGCTTTGTGTCTTTGTAGTCATCTTTTGTCTCTTTGTAGTAAATTGTAGTGGTTTTGTGTCTCTTTGTAGTCGTCTTGCGTCTCTTAGTTATCATCTTGTGTACGTTTGTAGTTGTTTTGCGTCTCTTTGTGGTTGCTTTGTGTCTCTTTGTAGTCGTCTCGTGCCTCATTGTTGTCATCTTGTGTATGTTTGTAGTCGTCTTGTGTCTCTTTGTCATCATCTTGTGTTTCTTTGTTGCCCTCTTGTGTCTCTTTGTAGTCTTTTGTAGCGGTTTTATGTCTCTTTATGGTTGCTTTGCGTCTCATATGCTTTCCGATTGTTAAAATGTATGCATGCTGGTGAAAGTAGGTCCTGGGGCGTTTAATGTTTGTAGTTGTCACTAATATTAAGTTGGTGAAAACTGTAATATTGTTCCAGTGATGATTTTACATGAGATAGCAGTTTGGTACATAGTCTTTATACAGGTGGTATAGCTGCTGTTAGCTTGTACAGTGATGTTACCGGCCGCAGTAACTCACATCCTTTGAAGCAGTCGTCTGCCACATGAGGAAAGTGGTTGCTACTGACCTCCAGAGTCTAGAGGAGATCCATCTTCAAAGTGCCGTCTGGGTCACTCTGCATTATAAAGAAACCTGCATACCACACTGCCCACTCTGTGGACTGCCCTCACTGCTTCACCTCACTGCCATTGGATAGACAGTATTGTTAAGTACTAAGAAGTCCTTTCAAAAGGAGCTTCTTCGCCAGTGAATCTATCAGTCTGTCTACTTACATGCATAAAACGATTTTGCTGTTATTATTATATTTTATACTGCAATGCAACATGTTACGCACACGTGTTGTGTTGAGTTTTAAGTTGTTATGTTATTATCTATTTTGATAAAATTTAAAATTCCAGTGTGGCTCACCACATTTGGCAAATATATACAGACTCATCCTGACTGTCCAATTTTACTGTCCATAAAATGGAGAAGAAATCAGCAGCGGAGTGAACTAATGTTTTCTAGGGATGCTCATTCTGCAGCGCTTTCTCTTCTTAAGTCGTAATTAAGACAGCATTAAACTAAATATAACACAAACTTCCATCACGAGGAATAAACTGACATTGTGTGTAATGTAATTATCTTACAGCACACTCATAATCAGTCTCGTTCTGTCAGTGGAAAGTTGTGTCCAGTCTGTGAAATCACTGTCTGCCAGCTCATGTCAGCCACCATTGATGGATGGAGGCTGCAACTGTTTCACCACCTGACCTCATGTATCACATCACGGAGTCAGTGAGTCACAGTGTTTTAATATGCATCTTGTGCCTCTAGATATATACAGTATGTTATACACATCTAAATCAGTGTAGGTCTTGGTTTTAAGACCACTTTTTGAAGGTCTCCGTCTCGTCTCGGGGTAGGCCACATTTTTATTCGGTTTCGTCTCGGTCTCAGACAAAGAAGATTTTATCACGATGGGATTTCACGAAATTGCCTGTGTTAACATTATTACTGTGATTGCTCATAAAAAAACACACATAAAATTCATCTCTGCAATGACTTTAGATTATTTTATCAAGAAATGTCTCATGTTTCACTTATACATATACACATATACAGTATATGTGACAATAAAAAGATCCATTTGAGGAGTGTCTGTATGGTTTGCACTTTCAACATTTCATTTTAAGTGTGTCATGCAGTGTTGGACTCGCAGTGGTCTGGTCTTGGTCTTGACTCGGTCTCGGTTTAGGTGACTACAACAAGATCCACACTTTGTATATCATTACAGCATCTAATAATTTGATGTATTTGAAGTTATTACAATTCATCCTGAGGGGAACATGAATGTATGTACCGAAATGAATAGCAATGCATCTTTTAGTTGTTGAGACATTTCATTCTCAATCAGATCCATCCAATAGTAATATTTATTTCAGTCTGGACCAAAGTGGTGGCCTCAAAGACCATGGCTAAATATGTATCTTCTGTCACATCGATCTATGCTGAAGAGATAGTTTGAATGTTTTGAAGTTGGGTTGTACTCGTGTGTTATTGTGTGACTTTTGGTGAATCCGAACTAGCCAAAGTCACACAATAACACAAACAAACTTGAGGCGGCGTTAGACCAGCAACCTTCCCCAGTGTTCTGTGAGGTCAAATTACTGTTTTTTTTTCAATGGAGTCTGGTGGCTTTGGCGAGAGCATAGACAATGGCGTTGGAAACATAGACTGTATAATGTGCAGATAAAAATATTCTAAATATAGCGTACACTTAAACTGATATTGATTTGTTTTAGGTGGGCTTTTCTTTTAGGTGGCTAAAATATATTTTTCTGGCGTCCCCGTCCACAGCAGTACATCGCCGTACTTCTGTGCGGTATTGACTATGGAGAAGTACCTCACACAACCCGACTTCAAAACACCCAAACTATCCCTTGAAATCATGACTGATAGTGAGTGGCTAATCTGTAATAAGATAATATAATAAGGAGGGCAATATCAGCCTATTAGCAAAGCAAAACATCTGCCTAATTGTAATACATGGTATGGATTTAACATTACCAGCATGCATCAGCTCTCTACGTGTGCTCATTACGCTCTTCCCCACGTATTTGTACGAATCATATGAGTCAATCAGGGTGATGGAGATCGACTCTACAGCTTATTGACATATTTAAGTGATCAATGTTGGCTCACATGGCTGCCATGAGCTGGAAGAGCTCCTCGTATTCAATATTAATCTCTAGCTTTGTTGCAGTGAAATTCAATAAAAAGAGGCAGCTGCTTCAAGCGAATGAGTGGCCATGATAGGACAAAAAAATGTAAATGTGCATCATCAAGAAACGTGGGAACACACAGATAAAATACGTTCTCTTTAGGAGGATGATGACATAAACTTTAAGAGTCCGTACGGAGTCACGCTCTACTTCTTTTTCTCATTCTATATGAAGAATTAGCCTTTCATTTCATTTTGATTTCTTGCTGTCAGACGAGGCTTTCGAAGTCTAAATCAGGGTTTGCATGAAGATAAACAGATCCCTGTGGACCAGCAGAAAATGGCAGGCTTCATATAAAATAATATTTTGAAGTGCAATTAAAAAAAGATGGAAGAGCATATTCTGTTTCCTGCAATGAGGCAAAAGAAAATTAAAATATAGGAGTGGAATTTCTCCTGAGAGGTGAATGCAAGCTCTTATCTTGTTGGCTGAGGAAGGGGTGTTTATGAGCTTCATTTCAGGGGGAATTAGAGATAAAGTAAGGACAAGCACAATTTTTTTTTCAACTTAAATGGAACACTGAATAATACAGAAAGTCCTTTACTTCCTGTTCTATCCAAGGACACAGTGCGCCATTGTTTCATGTCTCTGAAGGTCACCATCTCCAACACTTGCAGACTGAATATGTTTTTGTTCAAACGATTCAGCTTTTGAATAATCCTCCGACAGAGTTGACTTTTAGAGCACATTCATTTTCATTTTATTTCACACTGAAGCGGTGTGTATTCGACAGCCTACGGGGGGGAACATTGTTTTAAATCTAATTCCAGGTTGTGGACAAAGACATTGTTTTAAAAATGTTCTCTCCTTCTTGATGGACATTTCAATTAAAAGGCAGCTTGTTATTTAGACTGTGTGACGTCCACAGAGGCTCAAATATTTCTGTAAAACATCATTTTCTTACATAACAATTTGCTGGAAGACTGGAAACAGGGGAAACAGCTAGCCCGGTTCTGTCCAAAGGAAACAAAATCTGCCACCAGCACCTCTAAAGCTCACTAATTAACATGCCCGTGGCTGTATTTAATTAACTGATCATACTCATGTTACAAACTATAAATATCCACGGCCAATATGTTTCAGTTAAATTCACTCATTAGTAGATGTGACATGTGACGCTGAACTTGTGTTATATAACAAGCTTTTTAATGACACATTTGAGGTCTACTTCCTGTTATGATGTCGCCGTGGATAAATAAACACTAACAACTACACAAATCTGCATCTCATCAGTCTCAAAACTGAAATATTGGTTTCTGATTGTGATGAAGAAAATAAACCCGATTTAAATACGGACTCGTTGTCCTCACTATATGGAAAAACATTATGACTTTTATGACACACAGAAAATTATGCTTTTCAAATTGTTAAAATGTTTCTTGTAGTCAGTTCAACTCATGGTTAGGCTTGTTTCACCAGTAAGTGAACTGGTCTGTAGAGGTCAACTAAACTCGGGTTATTATAACGTTAAACTGCCGGTATATAACAGATCTAACAAAACAGAAAATGCTACATAACCATTCAACCCAACGGAGGTTCTCCAGGGTTTGAGGGGGGGGCGCTAAGTGGAACAGCTTCATTTTCAACCCAAGAGAGCGAGAAACCAGACCAGTGGGCAACCTAGAGCATGACAGGAACGCCCAAGTAGCTGCAGACTGTTTTTTGTCCAGTAACTTTATCGTCCTGTTCGTGTCAGTCAAATCAGTGGCTATGCATTCAGTTCTAAGTATGATGTAACTCACTTTCTTAAACCATTATACCATTATATATGAGCTTGATGAAACAAGTGGAGAAAACTAATTGTAATTTGTACCAATTTGATCTTAACAAAGCTTTCTAGCTGGCTAGCTTAACAAAGTTATAGATTCTAGCAAGCAATTCAACATTAATTGATGCTAAAAATGTAATGAGGCTGGTAGCGAAACGTTGGTTGGTGTTCCTATAACACACGAGCCAGTCAAAACAGCGGGCGTTCCTGTCAAGCTCTACAGGAACGCCCCTCCGCGACTGCAATCAGACCCGACCCGAAGTCAATGCTGAAGTGCCTTGAACTTGCATTCTTTCTAACAGCCAGCAGGGGGCGACTCCTCTGGTTGCTAAAAGAAGTCTGATTGTATAAAAGTCTATGAGAAAATGAGCCTACTTCTCTCTTGGTTTATTACCTCAGTAAACATTGTAAACATGAGTTTATGGTCTCAGTCACTAGTTTCAAGTCTTCTTCAATACAGCATGATGTTTATTTGGTGAATAACGATCCCATTTAGAGTCAAATAGACCATAAAGCAGGGGATGCTTTAGGGCGTGGCTACCTTGTGATTGACAGGTCGCTACCACGGCGTTGTCCAGTCTGAGAGTTGTCTTATTGTATATGTCTTATTCAGCGTTCGGTTGTACTTAGCTCCACCCTTTAGTGTCACTTCTGGTTGCAAAAAACCAAGATGGCGACAGCCAAAATGCCCAACTCAAGGCTTCAAAACAGCAGTCCACAAACCAATGGGTGACGTCACGGTGACTATGTCCACTTCTTATATACAGTCTATGTTCTATGTAGACATGGTGTTACACCAAAGCTATCACATCCCTGTAATGCATCACTCACAGAGAAAGAAAATATACCATGAACCAATGCATACCTCCTTTATTTCATCTGCTTTATGTCATGCCGTTACAACACAACCATGATAGTCAGTGCTAACATTTTCATCCTGTCTATCACACCCTGTCTGTGCACGGAAATCTGTGATATGGTACACTATAATCTAAGAACAGCTCTTTACATCAGCAAGGTTGATTCCGTTTTTTTTTTTTTCTAAGTTGCAAAATAAACCTAAATCCACTAAACAGTGAGAGTCCTAAACTAAGAGAGGTTTCAGAACAAAGACCAGAGGTGGAGAAAGGAGGACGTAAATAAAAAAATAAAATGGTGAGAGAAGTATTCAGGCACTTAGAAATACTCTCGGGTCCTTGGCTACACTGTGCTTCATTACATCGTACATGCATTTTATAGCCTATCCTGATCCTGTCATGAGGAGTATGAAGTCGCCTCTACAAGACAAGGCTTTAACACATTCAAGAACAACTACTTAAAGGGATTTCAAGTATTTCACACAACATCAACGTTCCTATTTACATGTTCTCTACCTACGTATTGTCATTGCATATCCCCTAAGACGTCATTTTAACAACCATTATTGTACAAATTCTGTGACAAACAAGTTAAACATGAACCGAGAGCACAAGATTATCACCCCCAACATGTCACCAATCATGTGCAGGATTTCTTTAGGTTATTATTTAAAGTAGAAATGAGCTTTTTTTTAGGGGGGGGGAGGGTGAAAATGTAATTTCCTGTATCTTTACATATCAATCTCTTCTCTTTCATTGCATTTTCTCTGGTCGTATGTTCCAGCGGCGGTGATGGAAAGGAAGCCATTTGACAAAATGACAGCATCAATTTTCTCTTCACCCCGCTGCCGGGAACATTACTGTACACAGTGTTATTAAAGGGAAATGATGCATGCACTGGCAGCTCAGCTTGAATGGGGATGGTTGTGTTGATTTGTCATGACTGAGATGATCGTACAGTCTGCCGTCCCCCCAGCTTTGAGAAATCTGTCCTCCCCTTGAAAGGGCCTGGTGAGAATGAAACCGAATGAAGGCGAACGGTAACGAGTAACAAGTAAACAGCATCGAGTGAGCCACAAAACACCAACAAGAAGAGTCCACTGAAACTGACATTTAGTCTTGTGCTTCCTTCTGATCAGTAAAGGTATACAAAGACGGACTCCGATTGACAACAGCTGACTAAAGACAACAGGAACAAACATAGAAGGAAGTAATGTACAGAACAACACAGCAATGTTAAACCATTCCCAAACATCAAATAAGACACTTAAATTCTTTGACAATCTCAACCCACTTACTAGCTTTTTCAAGGGCATTCAGCCACATCTCACAGTCTTCATCTGCAGAGGAATTTGCTCAATTGTCACAGAGAGAATTCAGTTTTTAAGGAACTTCGGCAATTCTGCCAGATGTCAGAATAAGTTCAGGGACGTTTTAATGTCTTGTCCTCGCTTTCCACAAAATCTGTGCATGGCAACTACGGTTTGGTTAATGTTTGGGAAAGTTTGTGGTTATGGCAAATAAATTATGGTTAACCTTAGGGCGAATAAACAACCCGGTCTCACCAAATGGCGTATGAATGACACGGTAATTTTGCATGCAATAACAACGCCTTTGTTGCATTTGGTGTGTCATATACGCCACGTCTTCAATCTACTTTCACCCCTGCCCAAACAAGATGTTTTTCCTAAACCTAACTAAGTGGGTCTGTTGCCTAAACATAACCGCGACTATTTCATGGTAAGTACGTGGCGTATAAAAGACACGCAAAAAGCCTAAAATGCGCTATCGTGTCCTCAAAATGTCGTGGTATTTATACGCCCTCCCATGAGATCAGGTAGGAATAAAACACTTGGTTAGGGTTAGGTGAAAATTGTGGTTACGGCTAATAAAAAGGTGAACGTGACCTCCACACCTTTAGCCTACTTTGCGACTTGCTACCTAAAGGAGACACTGCTTTCTCCACTGGCACAAAATGTTGATGCTGGACTTAATTCGTGAGGTGCGGGAGAGTCCACTGTCGACCTAATTTCTTGGAGACTGGGCAGGTTCTGGTTTCTGGTGTTGGATGGGAGTGTCCTCCTTGATCTTTCTCCGGCAATCCACTGACTCCTAGTCGACAACTTTAACCCTTTCCCGGTCAATGCTGTGACCAGATTTGGATATTAATGCGTTTTGTCCAGAATCCTTGTTGTTTCGCCAATGTAGTGTTCCTTACAACACGAGGGTCCTGTCTTCATGGTGTACCAGCAGAGATCTTAAGGTGCTGACTGGTTTCTGGTAAGTGCTGCTCACTCCCGTTGAACTGAATACTCAGGTACCAGGTCAGCCCAGGTCCTACTGGGATGCTTCTGGCGGTAATTAAGCACTGTCCGTCCTGGTCTTATGTTGGGAATGTCATTATCCACTCCTTGTAAGTATCAATACATCCACTGGTTGTCACATGATCAAAGTTCCAGTTCAAGTTAGGTCACGTGACGAAAACTCCATGACAACTGAGCACCCTCCATCTGCTGATGACGACTAGAGATTAGGTCAACATCTCTGGAAAAAGCTAGAAATTGTACCGTGAGTTAAGATTATTTTGTGGAAACTACTATTCCCAAGGTCAGGAATTAACACTCAATTTTGGGGCCTCTTTCTAAAATGCTATTGAATATCTACATTGAGATTCTTCATCAATTACAGTCCTTTACAAAGCATATACTGTAGTTTCCTGCCATATAATTCAGGTAGCCAGAAGTAACATTCAAAACCAATGGGTATATTGGATACCATTTGCTTTCAGCTAACTGTACCAAGTTTGTTGATGTTTTAAGGCATAAATATGCAAGAAATAAAATTTAAATGCAAGTGTACATACAAGCAGAATGCCAAAATAATGCTTGTACATTTTTATGTTGAATAGCCGAAACTGAAAGACGCGCAATGGATGGGATTCTGTAGGATACACCGGTTGTCCTCCAATTTCTGGAAAAAAGAAAGCTGTAATGGCCAAGAAAGCTCTTGGATATATCTGGAGCCTTGACCCGCAGTGACATATCTCAAATTGCTCGAGAGGAGACTAACGCCAAACTAGGACAAAGTGGCTCCTCTTTTCAGTCATGTTTGGCATGGAGTGTTTTTGCACCAGATTCGACTGTTATCAACTCATTGAATGTGCGTTATCAATCGCTATAAGCACCGTAGATGTGGGTCAGTAGGGGACTACTATGTCTACTACGTTGTAAAAGTGAAAGTGAAACTTAAAAGCAACACGTTCTAACATGTTGTAAAACCTTATTTTTTGATAACAAAACAGCTTGTTTAGGTTTAGGCAACAAAACTACAACTTCTTTCGGTCTAGGCAACAAAACCACTTAGATAGGTTTAGGGAAAAAGATTGTTTTTGGCTTAAAATAAGTGTTTGGCAAGTGAAAGTGAAACTTAATATTGTGAACACAAAGGCAATGAGGGACGCAAACTCCGATAAAAAGAACATATATTGCCAATAAGTGAAAGCCAATAGTTTTTTCCATTGTAACATCAGCACCCAGCAGCAGAGCTAGGCTTCAACCATTTTGGACTGAAAGTGACTACCGGACGCCAGTAAAACATACGCCTAAAAAGTGCCGTACAAAAGTAAAACAAAATTATTTCTATTCTTAGTCACATTCTACCAAAATGGCCTGTGTTGAACAACGAAATATTTTAAATATAATTCTGTCCAAAGTGGCGGCAGCGGGTGTGGGTGAAAACCTGCGTTTTGTTTCGATCCATATCCCAACCTCCACCCCATATGGAGTTTCACACTGTCTATACAGCGCCTGACTTCCCGCTTTTGCTCATATCATAATTACTAAGGTTGCTGTTGTCTTCTTTTATTCCTTCTTTTGGTGATCACCCATGTGAATAGATGATAAAACCTACAACTGGGTGTAGCAGGCCCCTTCTTACCCACATCTATGAGGCTTATTACAACTGATAACGGCCATTTAATAACCCGATAAAAGTCTAAATGGCTGCTTTTTCTCTGCTCTAACTGGTTGAAACTGTCCAGCCATGTTTCACCTCTGACCACACTGTGTGGTCTGGCAAGAAAAGTGCTTTGTTGCACCTGTAACCACACCCAACAGTGATGTCATGGCGTGCTGACACACCCGGGTGTACACTTGTGAATCACTGCAGCAAGGTTAGAAGTTAAACCACTGGAGTTCAGCCTAAGCAAGATTTTCAGGGGCTGTCAGGTTATTATTTAAAAGGAAGAAACTCAAGTTTGTGCATTTCAGATTTGGAATGATTTCAGATTGTGCGACAATGACTGCAGACGATCAAGTTTTCTGTCTCACTGTAAAGAGAGAATCTGAAATGCTGTACTGACAAAAAACTGACGGCAAATTGCTACATATAGCACCATAAGCCAAAGTCATATGACATGTACCATTCTGGTTCCAACACACATTTTCAAATTCAAGATTTCTGCATTGTATGAGCACATTTTGTGAAATTTAAGTACTCCAAAATAAAATTAAGAACAGGCATAGATTTAAAACATGCAGCCCTGTACGGATGCTTTTTGTAGGATTAGATCTGTTGGTTTATTTTAAATAATCACATAGTGTAACATCTATATTTGATAAATGATAACATTTATGAGGTTAGTTAAAAAGTATATCATTGCAAGGCAGATAAATCAATCTTATATAAATAAACATTAATTTAGGTGTGCTGTAAAATAGAATTAATGTCTTACACATAATTTACATATAGCATCTAGAATATTACTTGCAAATGTCCAATTTCGCTTGATTGTTAATTGATGTTTTCAGCCCTGTCTCCTAAAAATTGCATTCCCAGACAAAGTGCAATGTGAATTACGTTTCGAGGGAAATGGATTTTGTTGCGGCTTACATTTGTGGAGACCGCTGTTTGTGTCCCATGTAAAACTAAAAGTAAACGTTCACTTTTTTTTTTATAATAATGTGATAGGGTAGCACATCCCAGACTTCAAAATCAAGGAGGACAAAATACTAACATTTCACTTGTTTAATTGGCTCACATCACAATAGACATACGCTTACGCTTTTCGGCACGGAGGCTTCTTCAGAGCGTGTGAAGTACACAGATTCAGTTCAGTAATATACACAAGGGCAGAGTTAACACACAGCTGGGAGTTGGATCCAATTATTTAGGAACCGTTCACCTTTTTTAATCATGATGGTTTTTTTTTTACTAAACCTAACCAAGTAGTTTTGTTGCTTTTTTTTTTGTCTTGTTTCAATTTCTAACTTTAACCACATGTTTAAAACTATTTAAAAGTGCGACCGTAATCCAGGAGAAAATACATTACACGTCACTGAGAATGCAGTTTAGTAGTATGGGAACGTAATTTTGTAGGAGGCATGGTTGGATGTTTTGCATGCCAGGACAACTTTTCAAGCGTTTAAGGGCATGTGAATCTTTAACGGACTTAATGACCCTAATGTATCTGTGGAGAGTGACAACAGCTGTTAATAGCAATGACTCAATGTTTGGCAGTCAGTTTCTCATCATATCAAAAAGAAACCTTGTTATAACAAGATATCATATTATAATGACATATTATTCTTGTTTTTACTACACACTAAATTCTAAGGTTTTAAAAAGAAACTTTTTTTGTTATGACAATATTTGAATTTATCAAGAAACGTTCTCATTAGGGTCTTGGTTTGTTTTCATATTATTACATTAGCCTATTTCTAACCCTAACCCTCTAACCCTAACTGCCTAACCATAACCCTAACCCTAACCCTAACCCTAACCCTAACCCTAACCCTCTAACCCTAACCTTAACCCTAACCCTAACCCTAACCCTAACCCCTAACCCTCTAACCCTAACCCTAACCCCTAACCCAATATTTTAAATTTCCAATGTCAGAATGAACCTTTAAACTCAATAAATGTTTTATTTCTATCTTTACGTTATGTCTTTTACTGCATTATATTTGATTGATGGTCAGTTTTAGCATCTTTTTATGAGAGTTATCTCTAAATTAATACAGCTAAATTGTTTTGTTTTTTTTTATCCGAAAATGCAGAAGAGTTCGGGGACTTTTATCAGCCCTGAGTACTGTCTACAGTCTTCCTCACAACCTCCACCGAGAAGCAGCTTGTACGTTGCCTGAGAGGCAATTCACTCACTATTGCTTGTAAAGCTTATTTGCTGTGAGTGCACAGTAATAACTGATGAGCATATTAACATTCAGAGCTTCTTCCATCTGGGTTTTGATGGTTGGACAGTAACGATGTGGTTTAGTGGTCATTTTTACTGTATGACAAGGACGTTGGTTGTGTAGCTATACATTATTTTAAAGTGGACATATCACGCTCATTTCCAGGCTCATATTTGTATTTTGGGTTTCTACTAGAACATGTTTACATGCTTTAATGTTCAAAAAACACATTATTTTTCTCATCCTGTCTGTCTGAATATACCTGTATTCACCCTCTGTCTGAAACGCTCCGTTTTAGCGCCTGTCTCTTTAAGACTGCTCTGCTCTGATTGGCTTGATAGAAAAATATGGTGCACCTTTGCAAAGGTAGTTCTCAAGCTGTTAGCGGTATATATTCTAATGAGCCTGAATGTGACATAGGAAGGGGAGTCAGATCTGAATGGCTTGTTAAATCACATTTTCTGATCTAGACAGTTTGTGGGTTGGTAGGAACTCCAGATACCCAAATGTATGAGCATAAGCACTAAAAAATAACTTTTCATGATATATCCCCTTTAATGACCTAGGTTAACAAAGGTTTCTTGTTTTAATTAAATATACTGATATTGTGTAACGAAAGTTTCTTGATATGATAATGTGATATGTTGTTACAACAGTACAAGTTTCCTGTTAAAACTGAATAATTTGGTATGTAGGAACAACAAGAAACATTGTCATTTTCTCGTTATAATGAGAGCAGCGTTGTGATGATGGCAGCAACGGGCTGCCGTAGATTTGGAACAAAAATTCACGGTCAATAAATTCTGCTTATAGCAGAGTCATCTCATCAGTGAGGAAGCCCAGTGCTACGCAGGAGCCACCAACTTGCCATATCAGCCAAAAAGCCTTATTCTCAAGCCTAAACACAAACCATAATTGGGATTGCGATTATCAAATTTATGTATAAAACACATAATCCACAATGCCGTTATTGGAAAATAATGCATGCTATTGCATGGCCCACATTTGCCTCCACAGAGTGCATTATTGTTCAATAGCTGCACACGTTGGAGTAGATTATCCTGCGTACACCACGGCCACTTGCTACAATTAAAATATAAGTATTGTTTCTTTAAATTTTGGGGCAGTACATTCTTTAAATAGAAACTTTATATTGACACTATCTTTGTCAACCCTGTAATGAACCTTGCACTCCAACAAGGAGAAGCTGTAGCCTTGTAAGAACTGAAATCAGCAGCGTTCCTGCTATTAAAATTAATTCATAACGCCAATGAGAACATTGCAACAGAACAATCAGGACCCTATGGATGCCCATTCCCATCATATGAAATGTAAGGAATGAAAAAAGAAGTATAGTAAGTCATCACTCTGAGATACTGCGTCATATGGACTATTTAAGGAGTGACTACACCCCCCGCAAAAAGTGATATGCTTAGTATAGAAGCCGATTAATGAGGTTGTGGCCAAAGAGCAATATGATGACCCACTTTCATTTTCATATTTCACACTGAGCAGGGTTAATCTGTGAGTTATAGCCTACAGTTGTTATAATTGCTGCTTTTCATTCTTAATCAGTTTTGGGTGGCTTTTGTATCATTAGTTTACCAGAATTGTGCCTTTAAACCACGGTTGGGAGACCACTGGCTCTAAGCTAATTTAACTCGACTTATCATCGTGACGTAGCAGGTCATATCGACAAGCTAGCTACAATTTTGACTTACTATATCTTAATTTTTCCTTAGAAAACAAATTAGAGCTTTTGAAGTAATTTAATATTTGTTAATTTTGAGTTAAAGGCCAATTTTCAACAGGCTTTGTATCATGGCAGTGTGGGTGGTATGTGTAAACAGTCTGTTCTCATTCCCAGGGCGTAAGAAACCAACGCTTTATCACACCCCTCGGTGTGTGCGAAATGACGCATCATCCGGTTGACCCTCGCC
>CAKALG010033905.1:0-11682 GCA_916700815.1 Helicolenus hilgendorfi | reverse complement strand
GCACAATGTACTGTATATTCACTGTATATTCACTGTATATTTCAGTCTGGACTAAAGTGGTAACCTGATGGTTTGTTACACAGAACCATCTGAGAAGCCGTTGATGGAAACAGTTTGGAAAAGGGCGGCACATTCAAAAAATACTTGGCAGGTGATTGGATGAACCATCTGTCAATCAAACTGTTGCCAAAGTCAGTCGGGAGAAGAGCGAAAACATCTTTTCCATCGAGAGAAGCCTTCGGTCCGTTCTTTGCTCTTCTTTCAATGAAGAAATACTTTCCAGTTCTGATATAACTGATGCTGTTGCAGCATCTACGTTAACGTCTCTAAGAGCCGCCAGTGTTGATTTGAACAGTCGCCTCTCTGTGTCATCTCACACACACCTAAACCACGCCTGTAGCTGCCAGCTACAGGACGCTGATCAGTCGAAGTCACTGTGGTTCAGACACAAACGCATTACTTGAAGCCTGACGAGATGGATTTTCGTATGATCTCGTGATATCGCAAGAATCCAGCTGCAGTGTGAGGTAACCAACGTGGTGGACCGGCCAACTGATTGGGTGCAAGCAGATTTGAGAATTTATTGTAACTAAAGCTGATTAAATCCATTTTGGAGCATGGCCAGCAAACCGTCACCGTCAAGGTAGCCAGTAAACAATTATTTTCTTCCTTAATCCATGTGATTACAAGCAGGTAATTTGGCTTTGGCTTGCATGATTGCACAGTATGGATCACTGTGCAATCATGGACATCAAACCAAAGTACAGGTTTTCTTTTTTCATTTATCTCCGTCAACATGCTTCCATTGACATCCACACATCATCAGGTTTTTTTGTTTTGCATTTATATGATCATCACCCTGACCCTAGTCTTTGACCTGCTTAAACCCTGGCTGACTTGCAACCCAGCCTGAGTAAACATAATGGTGATGGAAGCTGGATGACACCTGGGCGGTGTTTTATTCGGGCTCTCCACTGAGAGAGGGGCTTCACCCAGCAGTCAACCCCACACACCCTGTGACCTGAGCTAGCCGTCTGAAAGTTACCCTGCCTAAAAGCCTCCATTAGACGACTCTGAAGCGTGGCTGCAGCCAGGAAAGCAAAGTTATGACTAATGCAATTTCATGCATGACAGTGGTGTCTGCAGCTGAATTTATACTGGGTGCCACATGTGAAAACGGCAGGAAAAAGCCAGACATGAGCGGCAACAGAGCAGATACAGACTGAGAGAAGGGAAGGCTGAGCAGACAAAGATGTTTTACTATGCCAGATCAAATTATTGAACTCCATTTGCAGTATTATCATTGCAGATTAACATTTTTATGAGCGTGTGAAATTACCCATGAACGTCTATTGCCCCGCGATACAATGAGGCACACGGGCCTCTTCGGTGAACAGAGGAGCTGAGAATAAAGAAGCAGCTTTTCCACACTACCCAGTTATGAGGAGAGCTGCAGGTTAAGGCAGTAAAACTTTTGTAGCCTTTTAAAAGACACTGGTCACAATGCGGAAGCATCAGTCTTACAACCAAGGTCACCTCTACAAATCTATAACAAGCTCCAAAAGTTGCTAGTCACACCACAAAAGTTGATTGTATAATTTACCTATTTTTCAATAAATCCAGTGTAACTCAACGCCCCTCCATTGTTGTTGGGTGTAAAAGTACAAAAGTCCAACAAACTGCTTAGCCCAGCACTCCTGATAATGAATGAGGAGTTTTTCATAGAACTCTTCATTCATTGATCTCTTTACTTCCATAGCTCTCAATCCTTGGAGAGAGCATTGGCTGGACACCAGATACAAATGTATTCCCCGTGGCTCTACTGGAGTGTTGCTGTGTAAAATTGCCAGACTTATCTTGATCACTGTTCCGGAGAACAGCTTTACAGAGGATGAGAGGATCGCGAGCCACAATGAAGTTTGGTCGGGGTTTTTTTTATCTTAAAAGCACATGTGGGGGGATCGACTGCATCAGCAGCCTGAGCGTTACGGTACTGTAAGCACGCTGCAAAGCTCCTTGATAATCGTGCTGCTACATTAAGAACAAGGATAAAAGTGTATCCTTCTCCCACACAAGAGACTCTACGCACGCAGAGAGAAATATATCTGCCAACCATCTGAGGCTTGTGAACGTAAACAACAAGGACAAATATATGCTTACTTAAAATGCCACTTTGCCAGAGAGGCAAGCCAAGCGTGGAGATACTGTATAGGATCACTTTGGTTCACAGCGCACAGCTGACATATGGATACATCTGGATCATGGAGATACAAATGAATGTGACTCTGACATGTTGTCTCCAGTTTGACCTCTTTTTCTTCTCAAATATGGGCATGGTCACCATTGAAAATGTACATTTTTCTTACATGTTAATGTTCCTCTTCCATAATGGCTGTGAAGTAACTATACTGTCACACATAAGGAATAAAATCCAATGTTCAGCTAAAGCTAATACGAGTGGTATCTTCATTTTGGTAGTAGGTAGATTTAAAGCCAGTGTTGTGTTACAGTGTTGTGTCAAATTCTGTTTCCCCGTTGATTTGTGTTTCCCCTCACCTTTACCTAAACCCAACCAGTCTCCTTCTGCGATGCTTAAAACAATATTTTCATAATAACAACAGGTCAAATGACTTGGTTGTCATATCAACTTTAAAGGTAGTAATAAATCATTGCTGTGTTTCCAGTCAAGTCGACGAAAAGTAATTACATTTTAGTCAACTTTCAGTCAGAATGTTTTCTCTCTTAATTTTGTCAGCTATTTTTGAATCATCAGATTGTGTTGAACATTTCAGTCTAGCCTAGCCGAAACCAATAATTTTGTCATTTTAGTCAGTCGCACCCAGCGGCCTGTTATGAGAACCAATTTGCACAGTTTAACATGCAAAAATATGGGTTAATCAACCAACTGAACCGGACCCAACCCGCAATCTTTATGCATTATAATAGCACAACTGTCGGGACTGAGGACTGAGACAAGACGGATAGAAACGGACTGAGTAGCACGGCATGGTGTCTGTGTGAGTGTGTTTGAGAGAGAGAGACAGAGAAAGGGGACGAGATGGTGTAAAGAGAGGAAAATAAAGAGATTTTGGTAACGTTTTTATTTTTTAAACTACATTTTAGTCTCATTTTTTTTCGTCAACAATAGTGCATGTTGATATCCTCATCATTAATGTCTAATGACGTGGGTACCGTCTCGTCATCTCTCATCTTTGTCTTGGGCAAAAAAGGTCGTTGACGAACATATTGTGTCATAGTTTTCGTTAACAAAAATAACACTGCTAAAACGTAATCCCAAACACCAAGGGCAGAACTACCAAAAGCACTCTTTGAAACACTATTTGAAGGGGTCTTTGACACAAGACCGGCAACAAACCTACATACAACCACCAATGCAAAGAGGCAATTTCATACGATTAAGAAAGTAACTTTGGACTTGAAAAACAAAAAATCTATCCTTTAACTTGATTTATCAATCAATTCACAAAGCTGGAGGAAATCTGGATCACTGATAAAAAAGACGGTGCCAAAAAGCTTCAGTGGGTTGCAGGATCAATGTTGTACAAAAGACAGAGTAAACAACGTTGGCGTTGGCCAACGACAAAATCTCAGGTTGTAAGAGGCCGCCATGCTTGTGGTGTCTTCGAGCCACGCTCCATGACTGCTGTCACATGTGATTTATGATCCTTTTTGCCTCAACACATCACTATTTATCACTGTCAAAACAATTACTGGCCATCGCTTTGCATTGCATGTGGCTTTCCCCCCTCCGGGTCAAGTCTGCGTTCGGTTTCTCTTTACGGTAATGCAAATCAACAACTCAGACAATGTGATTCAAAAGCAGCAGCATCCACCCAGAAAAGTGATATATTTAATTTGCGCGAGGAGCCAGCGGTGTGTTCTGACAAACTACACACTATCCTGTTGTTGCTCCCGTTGTCAGGCAGAGGCCAGGCTCCTTTGTTGATTGCCCCAGTGTTGACAAGTATTATGACCGTGAGCAGAATCAAAGAGCCGAGACAGATTTCATTCAGCACAGGCTGATGACTCACAGCCTCAGTGAAGTGACTTCTGACGCCACACACCCGAAGCATTATAGAGCTGATGCAAAAAAGTATAAATACAGCGCTGCCTCCACGTATTCATAATCTTCGAAGGACCATGGCATGGTACGAGATAAAACAGCTGTCGTCAGCCTCACAAAGGGCTTTAGATAACGGTAAACAGTCACAGATACGTCAATAAAGAGAAGACCCAGAAGCCAATAAGTGACAGTGAACCTGGACATGGAATTAAGACTTGTGGGATATTTACTACTCGTCTTGCTGGTGGGAATAAAAAATGAGAATAACCCCTGTCAACAATAATTTGTCCATGTTGTTGACTTGATGGAGTGGGAGCTGGAACTCCACCTCCTCCTGTCTTTCATCTGCAGATCAATATTTGATTAGGACAAGGCATAGCCGGATAGGTGGACACACACACACACACACACATGCACAGTGTGTGGTAGTCTCTGGCAAACAATAGAGGAACCAGGAAGAGATGGATGAGCTGGCAGAGCAGGACTAAAGGTCAGGACTGTAGATAACTCCACATCCTTCATTATCCGCCCTTTTTGTATTTCTCTCCTTCTAAGTGACTCTTTCACAGATTCCCTCTGTGCTTTGAGTATTTACTCCAGGACCAAGCACCTCCTGGAACAAAAGGCAGTGAACCAATTAATGTATGGGTATAATCAGCATGATAAATTACACCAAACAAGCTATGCTAATAAGGTCATTTAATAAGTAATGTAATGCATTAATTAACACATATTTGAATTCACACAACACATGGGTTCTATTCATTTCAACTGAACACTGACATTTTATTATATACTCATTAAGATGCACAGTTATATAAGTACTGTTAAACTCCTAGTGGTGATCCATCCAATAGTTGTCAACCTATTTCTCGCAAAACAATAAATGCAACCTCATGAGGAAAAGCCAGATGATCACCAAAATCAGAGGGATTCATCCTCTGGGGGCCATGAATATCTTTATAAAAATGCCATAGTAATCCATCCAGTAGTTGCAGAGGTATTTCAGTCTAGACCAAAGTGGTGGACCGACTGACGTAGCTTTGATCTAGAGCTTACTGACAGCTTCAAATGAGTTTTCTTTCAGTTAAACATACATAATGTGTCTCTCTAGGAATGTATTGTCCTCAGCAGCCTCATATCAACCACACTCACACTCACACTCACACACAAGCCATGACACCATGTCTAAGTAATTCTCCACAAGATGCCAGCCTGAGCTGAGTCCTCCTTGCTAATGCATCACATGCTCTCCTCAACACCACTGATCACGGCTGACTGGCAAACAGCTCAACCCAAAGCCCCGTGTTGGGATTGAACACGCTGGCTGGTATCAAAGCCAGGGTGCCATCCGACGACATGGCCCCGCATCAATATAGCAACCGTTTTTTTTTTTTGTACGTCCTCACTTCTTCCTCCGAAATTCAGAAAGAGAGCGAGCTGAGAGGGATGTGGGGGGAAGGGGGAGGCCGGGGTTGAGAGAAACAGAGTGTGGGCTGACGGAGTGAGGATAAAGGTAGGATGGATAGATGCTGCTGCCAGGACCTGTCAGCATTGACGAATGGATGTTGCAAAGATGAAGCAAGTAAGACATTAGAGAACAGTGATGTGGTGAATCACCGGTATGAGTGTGTGTGCGCGCACCTGTGTGTGTTTTATATGTGCCTGTCTGTGTGCTTTAGTAGACTGTGTGGGTGAATGAAAGAGAAAGTGTGTGTGCGTGTGTGTGTGTGTGGTTGTGCGTATAGGTGTGTCCCAAGCTGCAAGGTGCCAAACCCTGACAGCGGCCCTCCAAGACGGGAGAGTGCTGGGAAATTGATTTCGGTGGTGTCTGAGGGCGACAGAGATGAATCTGTGTGTCTGATTACAGGAGAAAAATCGCAAGCACCACCAGATAGAAATGGCAGAACAAAGAATACCAGGAAGGAAGGGCAGTGAAAGGCAAAGAGAGATAGAGAGAAAAAAATACACAATTTTACAGATATGTAAATAGATGAACAAATCAGAAAAAGTAAAAAGCAATCGGTGTCGGGCACCAACGCGTTTCTTAGTAATGTGTACAGTAATGTGATTACTTATGTCGAGGCTGATTATGTTTGATCAAAGGGTTCCCGTCGTGGTTTTGATTTATAGTTCAGCGTCAGATTTCACACACTGATTACATCCCTGCAACACTAGATGGATGTATAATACATGATCGGGCCGTATTGTGCTGTAATGATATTCCACACAGTAACCGTTTACTGTGTCGTAGAGGGTGACAGTGGGCTACACATGTATATATACAGTATGGCTATTACATCCAGGTCAATTCTATTCTGACTTGTCCCTTTACTGAATAATAGGACACTACTGCAGCTCAATTTATGTATTTATGTTCTTTCATTCAGTGTGATAGACAGCGCTTATTGTGGTGAAAAGAGGGTTTGCGGTGCTTTGCTACATATGTGTTAGTGAGAAGGAGAAGACTCTTTAGAGTCTTTATTCAGCTTCCTTAAGCCAAGTTCACACTCCACGACTTTCAAAGTCGTCAGATCGCTGTACTGTTCACACTACACAACTCGCTCTCTGGTAATCGGGAGTTTTTAATCGGCAGACACACAGCCAGCGTTCAAAGTAAGCGCTCTACATATTGAGCGTCATCTTTTGTAGAAGTAATCCCTTTTTAAACTATATAAAAATGTGATGAACAATGACAAAAGTATTTAATCCTATAACCTGTGTTTATTGTTAAAACAGCATATAAGCATAGTGCTGATGTTTTATGTGCTTGTGTTTGGTCTTCTGACTTTGAAAACACAATAAAACTCTATTTTCTTGGAACATACCTGTATGGCATCAAGTGAGTCCTTTGAGTACCCTGTGTTGACTTTCTGATACCATTAAAATTGAACATTGAAGAACATTGAACTGGGATCTCAGCCGTTCCTGGCCCAAGGCTTGAGATTTTCAGACTCTACATTTTCCTTGAAAAATATCCGGTGCAATCGGTAACATCGGTGTCACAAGTTTATTGTCCTCACTGTGACATCCCTATAGCCCAGAACAGACAAACCAAACACTGGCTCTAGAGAGAGCCTTTCACGTTTTTACATTACCTGAAGGCCACCGTAGTTCTCTGACACACATGTGAAACTGTAGTAACGTGAGCCGCAGAGCGCAAAACCGTGTCACCACCAGCAGCCGTCTGACTTCTGTTGCTCCCAAAGTAGTGTTATTCTGGTGAGGATGGCTTCTGAGCGAGGCGAACGGCGTTACCACGGTTTTGCAATCTTTCCCAAGTTTTCCTCAGTTTGAAACTTCACAGATAATTTGAACAAAAAGCTAATTTCCCGTGTAGCATCTTATCTGGCGAGCCAGAGTGTCGGCAGATGCTGCGTGCTTCTCCCCACCACATATAAACATATGCCTATGCAGAGAAGTGCACTTGTATGAATATTAATACAATTCTACCATGGAATAAGTTTCCTCTCAAGAGGCCTGGTTAACTTGAGTGAATACTGATGGCATGCATTGAAAATGATTTATCCCATAACTTTGGGTGCTAAGGGAGCGAAATGAAAGATGCCCCCGTCTTAATGTTATCACACTGTTGCCTCTGACAGGCAATTTCAGCCATCAGATTATGCTTTTATTGTGATGTCCTGTTGGTTAGTCAATATTCTCTCCCGCTTTTCATCGTGTTCCCTCATCATCGCTTATTCTTGCTCTTTTCCAATCTCCGTCTATCTTTCCCTCTATACTCTTGCCTTTTAAAATGGAGCTAATTATATGTTATTATGTTCATAAATTACAGTGAACCATGTCTGGATCTGGGTGGCTTTCTGGCATTGTATCATTGCATTTTTAATATCCTCTTCATCTGCTTCTTAGCATTTCCCTCCGCCTCAATCTGTTTTTGAACAAACACTAAGCTGTGTAAAACAAATGGCTTTAATTTCATAGATTTATGTCCATAAGGTTAAATCTTTTGTTTCCATTTTACTTATTGTTGCATTACCGGCCAATATAATTTCCAATCCCCAAACGTGGCAAATACGGTGCCCAAAATAAAGCATTTGAACATTCATCAAGGTAACATTTACTCCCAGACGAGATGCCAGTGACTAAAAATACAGCAATATTTATTTCTATTTAACAGAGTCACCCCTCTGTGACTTTTCCCCTTTCTTTGGGAGTGGGTGTCACCACACTTATCATGTAGATCACATAAGCATGATAAATCTCCTCACTTGGTTTTTGCGGTCAGTCTGGCCAAGCCCTAGGCAACCCATCTGGGAACACTTCTGTTGGCCCCGGGGTCTGTTTGGATCGGCCAGGGCTCCTCAAGCACACAAATACAAACACCTCACATGTCCTCAAACTGTTTCCACACCACATGTTCCTTCCACGGGTGCATACCAAGTTGCAACAATCATCCCAAATTTCAGGTAATTCAAAGCAATGGTTCATATTGTATTTCCATCTAAATAAATTCCATTTCGGGACACTATATTGCCTGATACAACAAGATTATGCTTGTACCGTTACGGATTAAACACCGGAGGTTGTTGAGGTTTTTGCTGGTAAACAAGACTTTGCATACTTTTAATATAAATACGTGTAGGGAAGGCTAAAAGGGGACGAGGCTTGAGAGCGTAACCTAATTTGTTTTCAGTACAGAAAGGCTACTCGTGGTCACGACCTTTATCGACCTTTAAATCTATTTGCAGAAAGGGATCAAAGCTGTGGGCTGATCTGTGCAAAGCCAGCTGTTTAATACCAGTAGCACATCCACACTTAGGCAAAGTCACATTCACCTCCTGAGACGAGCCAAGGATGTAGACAACACAAGATATGGAGTAAACTCAGCTGGAGCAGCCATAGGAAGACTGTCTGCTTCGTAATTACATGTAAAGCTTGCCGTAATGGGCTCCATATCACTAATAATACAGCTCTGACAGCTGTGAAAAGTCCCATTTACCACAGAATACTATATCCACGCATGTGGCCTACAGGCATTAGTTCATATCAAGAACCCAAAGTGTCAGCGACTTGTGAAAAGGCCTATACATAGCAGCAAAGGTCAAAGCCTCCCTGAATACACAAACACCGTGACCCGAAAAATGAAGAAAGAAATTGTTAATCCGAGCTGAAGACCGGAGAAACGATACAAGGATAATTGCTGTTAAAGGTCCACATGTTTTATTAAAATGAAAATGAAGAGCGAGCATATTTGTGCTTGTTCCACTCAACAAATTAAAGTGCTCCGTGTTTCAAAGAGGTACTTCTGATTACTTCTGAGAGCCCAAAGCTAGAAAATAAGATGTCACAAATTGGAAAGAAGAAGAAAAAAAAGCAGCTGACATTGAGAGGATACAGGTGCAGCTGGCTTTCTTTGAATTAAGTGTTGGTGTTAGGACTCATAAAGCCTATCAAACACTCCGATTTTAGGCTGCTACAGAGAAAATGTGTGGACACGTGGGATTGTGCTTGTGCTTGTTGATGCTCGCATGAAGTGCAGAGAAAGGTGAGAGAGCTTGTAAGAGACAGAGTGAGGAAGAGTGGGTTCGGTGACGTAGCCGAGCTATAAATACAGTGTTCCAAAGGCCATATTGACATTCAGATGCTGATTTATCTGGGAGTCTGGCTCTGGTTTATGAGGTTTTCACCACCGTTCACTGGCAGATGTGATGTTATCAACCCCCCTCCCCTCATCCCACATTGTGAGGAAGTACTATGTAACGAGCACAAATGGTTTCTTTTTTGACTCAGTCAGGAAGGGGCTGATATATAGTGAATGCAATTACTCCAACAATCCTGATAATGACAGTAATGATAGCTATAAAGTTGCCAAGGGGAGGAGTAATTTAGAACACCCCTGGTTCTGGTAGTAGAAGTGACATTTGTTCTCTGCAAAGACAACAGTAGGTGAGTGGATGGACATGAATAGCTTCTGGTTGAATCATCAGAACAAAAGATGAGCAACCACCATCAGAAAATAGCTGGTTCTCCAATAAAAATCAAAAAGGTACAAGCCTGTGTACATAAAAATGTACAGGAAGAAGACAACTACAATTCCCAAGGTGCACTTAGGTAAGAGACATCCGGACACCAAGCTTAAAATGCTTTCTCCACCAACGACGGGTGAAAGTTAGAGTACGCTTTTTGGAAAACTGATTCGGAATCTGGGTCAATGTAGGTTAAATTTGGCCCAACTTTTGGGCCCAACTCCAGCAACTACTGTAAGTATTTAGATTTAACTTACAGCTCTGAGTCTCTTAATGGCTTCTGCTCATGAATGAATGAAGAGAACTGGATACAGCGTTGGAGGCGAGGCCCCGTTCATTCCTATGAAAGTTGCTCAGTGGCGCATGATGCAAAAAACGTTTGACTTCCCAGTATAAATTTACCCGGATCTTCCGCATCCATGGGGCTCATACAACAAGTGCAGTAGCCCTTCGTCCAGCTTCGGGCTCGGGCTCTTTCACATGAACAGAGGACAGAAAATAACTCTGCATTCGGCTATTAGTGCATTTTACAACTTTTAGGACCTAATGATTTAAATAAGGGCTATTCAAGTGTTTGTACTGTAATTGAGAGTGGGGAAAAAGAAACAGCTAATTAGCACTAAAACTAAGTACAGCGGATGCTGATGGGCATATCATCAGTGTTGCAAAGTATTAGACAAATTACAGTTTTTGTGGACTACGAGATGAAGATTTCTCTTGGAAATTGAGATCAAATCTCATAAGGGATTTCAATTTTGACATCCTGAGTTCCTTTCTCACATTTCTGTGCTGCTGATGATGCAAACTGTAGCCATTGTCAGCAATACGAAAGCGTTACCAAGGTCGCAGAGTTCTTTACTGAGAGAAGTTTGTATTCACTGCCTCCAGGACAAACCATGGCCATGGCTCACACAGTGTTTACTTTCTTTCTCTTGTCTTCTTTGTGCTGCCAGGAAGCATATGGTTATGTGTTGACGTAGTAATTGTATGCATTTCCACCCCCTGTCTTTTATTTTCACTCCCAGCTTTGCTTGTATGTGTTGGCGTTTATGTACTGTAATATACTGTACCATGAAGAGTATTCATGTTGCAAAGTGGGTGTCAAAAACAATTTGCAAATTCTACAGATACATGGCTTTGGGGACAGTTGAACTCAATCAAAGCTAATATACTGTACATTGATTCCAATAAGCCTATAATAGCCTAATAGTCACCTTTTGCTAATTACTAATTAAAGCAAATGTTAATTCTGAATTGTCGGTATAGATTGATGTGTTGCGTTATATAACCAGTATACCAGGAAGAAATGGTAATAAAATGAAAATTATTTTGTTATTTTGCTCATTTGTTTTTTAAATGTAGTTGACACTTGACATCCCGGTCTTCTCTGCGGAAACTTATTCTCTTCTTTTGTGAAGGAATAAAAATATGAACATGTTGTGTTATAAGTTGACATCAATGCATTGAATAAGCAGAGACTTTGTTAGAGCTGATCCATCCAGAAGGTGGTGAATTATTCACTGTTTTGTTGGCAGGAGGCCTTGGTGGGGATGAAAGGCCTGGCTTCCAACCGCTGGAGGGTTGAGGGGTGGGAGGGGAAACAGCTCG
>CAKALG010033904.1:0-14897 GCA_916700815.1 Helicolenus hilgendorfi | reverse complement strand
AGTTACCCTTTGAAAACTACTCGCTGAATGCTAACGTTACTCACGTTAAATAGCGGTCCACTTCCGTGTTTTGGTGCAGTTGGCTTTCACACCTAATTAAAACTGTACCCGAGTACATATAAACTGTAATCGAGATCACCTTTTCAACTGGACTCGACTACGGATCGACGAACCGTGCCCGAGTACAGTATAGAGCGTTCCAACTAATCAAACGAACTGGACTTTGGGGACAAGTGTACTCTGATCTGGGCCCAGTTCCCTGATGTGAAAGAACCCTTAAAGCACTGCTGTACCTAAGTACAGCCTCACAGAGCTGCTAGCATGGCTGTATAGACTCTTTGTCTTGTCTTGATGTCAGTCTTGATGTGGTCTGCCAGGTGTGTCAGATGTTGCAACCCAGGTATGATTTTTAGATTTGTTAACTGAGGGGACAATAAAGTAGTGTTTTTGGTACAAGTGATCATACAAAGGTTTGTGCTGGGACATCTCCTGTACTTGTAGTGTTGTATTTTGCAAAATGGGGCCTATACCTGGTTCATGAAAGCCTTTAATATACACTTGGTTTTATAAACACCTGTTAGGCCTGTCATGCAGCACAGGAAGTCAGACTGGTACATCTCCAACACCAGTGGCAGCACTTTATCACATCACAAACAGAACACACCGTTCTATTGACAAATGATCTCTGAGCAGCGCAGTGATCGCCACGTTCTTGCTGTTGGATAACAAAACATTTTAGAATCTGAATTTTCTCTCTCAATCTGGCATTATCACCAGGTGGACAACATCCAGCTGTTCCAGTACGGTGATCAACCTTCAATGGGTGGGCTGATTGTGCTTCCCAAACTCTCCCAGCATTCCTCATGCCCTACCGCTGCCAACTGGCATACTGCCTCAACCCTCAAAAATAACTTCCTGCTCCTGGTACAGAAACAGATGGCAGATGTTTGTCTTCCAGATTAGCAATTTAAACACAGAGTGAAAGTCTGATAAACAAGATGATCAGGAGGGGTTCGGTTTTGGTCCGCTATATAAGGAAAGGCTTTGGCCAAAGACATTGATCTATATCAAAGTTGACAACCATAATGCACCTGCTACTAGTCTAACTCTTATAACATTCCCACGGCTGCTTTTGAACCTTCATTATTCAGACAGTGACACCATTTTACACTTTAACAGTGTCTGGTGAAAACTATGCCAATTTTTATGTTGATAACGACGAAGATTACATTCAAAAGATCCTTTATGGGTTATGAGATTTCTCCATCCTCCTTTCCTTCTTTCAAAAGACACCGGATTATTTAAAAAATGTGCTGTCACCAAACCTAAATCAAGGTTATCTTTTAGTCCCTGAAAAGCTGATAGTTTGTAGGTACAGTGCACATTTTACTGGAGATTTTTGATTTGCAGTTAATGATATACTTTACCAACAACAAACTAGAATTCCAACTAAATATTTTGTTGTATTGTTAATTGTCGAGTGAATTTGCCTCATTTAAGTCTTTCTTTTTAATCTTTTCTAGCTTTAAGAAAGGCCCTGAAATCCTCCCTTCTTGAAGCAGCTTCTTACTATAAAGCTGATTCTGTTGGGTGTATTGGGTGTGTTGGTCCTCCCCCAGGAACGTTTGAGCATCAAACATTTAATGTCCTGCATAAATATGCCCCAATTTGTGCCTTTTCTGCATCAATTTATGGTGGAACTAGATGGAGAGATTATATCTCCACACTGGCCTGGTAACGCCTTGGGATCCCCCAGTCAGAGCTGGTTAATGTGGCCCGGGAAAGGGAAGTTTGGGGTGCCCTGCTGGAGCTGTTGCCCCCACGACCTGACCCGAGATAAGTGATTGAAGATGACTGATGAGTGAGAGTGACACTTAAACCCTTCTGTGCCTTTGCCTCTGTCCACCCCACCAACACCCACCAATACATTCCCTATATGTGCCTTATTGGTTAGGCTTCCATACAAATCTTGATACCAAGGTTATAATAGCTTTGAATTTTCAGTTAGTTTTTAGTTTATTATGACTTTTTGGTTTCATTTTAGTTTAGATTTAGTTAGTTTTCAGAGTTTAGATTCAGTTTTTCCAGAAATGATTAGTTGTAGTCTCAGAAGTATCTAGCTACATTTACATACAAAACACATGGTTGGAGAACTGTGTGGGAATGGGCATAATGATTAATGTTTATTATTTGTGCTACTTTAGAGTCTGATGTGAAGTAATTGCAGCATAGTGCCAACTCCTGGAATGTCAAGTCTTTTCACTTTCTGTGGTTCAATTTCAAGAGAGTTGACAGAATAACATACATTCTGATATATTATAGCTAAAAAACGAAAACTGAATGAATTTGCATTCATGTTTATTTTATCTCTCTTAGGCAATAATGTTTCAGTTTAGTTTGAGGATATAGTTGTAGTTTATTTAAATGTTTATAATAACCTCGGTTGGTACTCCCAAAGACACGTTTTAACATATTCTCTTATTAAGCTGTTAAGAGGCGAAAACTATATCAGAAATTTTAGGAAACATCAAGGAATAACATAATTATGCCATCTAGATTCATTAGAAAAACAACGTGTTCTTTCTTTTTAAATTACACCTACATAAGCCAGTTACAAACCTGAATTCAAGCAAATATCTCAATGCAATATGCCAACATAATAGCCTGCTTTGTTAACACAGGAGGCAATTAAAGGAGAAAATTTCCGCCAGTTAACCGAGTGTCTACTTTTTCCAACTCTGCAAATTTAAATGTAACACGCTTTGCTTCGTTGTGTTATTTTGCCTGCATCTGTGTGTGTGTGTGTGTGTGTGTGTGTGTGTGTGTGTGTGTGTGTGTGTGTGTGTGTGTGTGAAGGCTATGCTTGCATTGACATGTTGACATTTTTGTTGTTTCTATTTATGTGCTGACGACAACCTGACCTAAATCTTACTCTCTGATCGGGTCCCTGGGAGGCTTGCACAAGTGCATTCTGGGAAAATAAAACCTCTCACCAGCTGACCCTATCACACCTTTCTGTCACTCCTCAGGAAAAGAATTTGTATGTGTGCGTGTGTGTGTGTGTGTGTATTCCCTCAATGGTTATTATTTTTTACCTTTTCTTTTCTTGTTCCTCAGTTTTTTTTCATCTCTGCTACTCTCCGGCTGCCTGAAACTAACCCCATCAAGTGAAGTGCTGTCTTTATTAAATGGCGTATTGTACATAACGTGAGATTTTTCAAGGTCAATCCAGTTTAAAAGCATGGATATCTAATATGTTGTAGTTTAATAGTTAAAGATGTAACATTTACAATATAAATACCTCTTTCTTAAAGCTGCAATGGGTAGAAATGGAGCAAATATGATAAAAAAGATATCATAAATCATGTTCCTCTGTGTCCTCCGTGTCCTCCGGTGCTCCTAATGATATCTGCAAGATTTCACAGACTGGAGAAAAACAACCAGTCAGAGCTGATCTGGAGTCTGCTGTCCAACTGCCGTCTATGAGAGCCGGCTGTCAATCACTCGCGAACTCTGACCAAACGGTCAAACTAGGCAGCACTGATCAAATATGAATCAATATTATGTTACTCTAATGCCTATTTCCCTCCTCAAATGTTCTCAGAAACATCTTGTAGTGTACTGTTTAGCTGTGAAATGAGAACGTTTGTGACCCTTGTGTTGAGATCTGTTGCGGAGATACTAAGCACCGCCCACCAGCTGGAGCACAGCCAATAGGAACGCTCTCTCTCTTTCTTAAATGACCTGTGATTGGCCAAAGTCTCCCGTCACGAGCTAGATTCTTTAAAGCCTGAAAGCAGAGCCATGAGGAGGTGCAGAAGTCTAGTTTTCACACAGAACACTTGAATTACAATATACTGAAAGATTATTATGGATTTTTTTGCCCAATGATGCCAAAAACTGCCTAGTGCACGTTTAATTGCCAACAGTCTGGTCCTGTATCTTGTGTCCTGTATGTACTTTTGCTGGTGCTGGGTACTTATTAACTTTATCAGTCTGTTAGGCTGATCTCATTGTTCAGAGCAAGCTTTGAGAATAGGAACATTCCTCAAATCTAAAATGAAAACATGAAAATCTACATGTGCAATAAATATGCAATATGTTCATTTGCCCAGTTTTCCGGTAATCAATCTCAATCCTCGGGGGGAGTACAGCATGTTTAATTATTATTAAACTAATACTCTGCCAAACCTCAACATTGTCTAGTTGCCAGATCTATTTTATAAGCAAGAGCTGTAACCAAATCACGCATCCGGTTGTACAAATTGCCTACAAGTGTCCGTGTACAGCGGCAGTAATACAGTAGCAGTGACTTTATAGCTGACTGGATTGAAGGGGTCTGTCTGACAGTCTGTTACTTGGATTCAGCGGGACACTTAAAGAAACTTCCTCAAACATCTCAATGTGTTTGTGAGCGATAGTTTTATAGAATCTAACAGTAACAGTACTTTTGGCAGCACATTTGGCGTCCCCTTCAGGATTTGCTCTTGAGACATTTTTAATGATTATTGTCCTCCCCGACAGTGATATGAAATATCCGCCTTTGCTCAGACATTTACTCTGAATACATTCCAAGTAAGCCAGACTGTA
Source organism: Helicolenus hilgendorfi (assembly GCA_916700815.1). Classification (NCBI taxonomy): domain Eukaryota; kingdom Metazoa; phylum Chordata; class Actinopteri; order Perciformes; family Sebastidae; genus Helicolenus; species Helicolenus hilgendorfi. Next base: position 10,307 of record CAKALG010033904.1, on the reverse strand, counting down.
ATAATAGAGTGCTTTTTTGAGAATGTGTCTGCAATGTCAGAGTACACAGTGCAGACTTTCAGAGTCAGATGTTTCACTCCCTCCATCCCTGGTGAAAGCTGTTCCGCCACAGTGGTTCTCCCATCATGTAGCGGCACTGACACAGCACATGTCCCAGACCTTTCCATGACCTCGTCTCTCCCCATCTAATATTCACTCACTCCTTCTGCATCTCCTTCCTCCTCCTCTCTCTCTCCCCTCTTTGTGTCTGCTCGTGTTCAACCTCCTCCCTTCAGGTCTTTCATATTTCAGTAGGTTTTAGCAAGGATCAACTCTCTGAGGTTAAGTTGTTCCTTTCAAAGGTCCATGTATGCGTGTGTGTGTGTGTGTGTGTGTGTGTGTGCTCAGTAGAGACAGGGGTTAAGTCGAGTGTTTCAGAAATTAGTAGGAGAGGTGCTTTACTGCTGTATAGTCAGTGCAGCGTGCATATGTGTGCGTGTCTGTGTTTTCCCTATCAATAAAGAAATTGCAAAGCATTGGCCATAAAAATTGGGAGACCATTTGAGTCTTTCCTCAGAGAGTTCAAATGGTATTTATTATGGTAATTATATGTCTATGCCTGGAGATACACACATATACATACAACATCATTGATCTGGCACACACCGTGTGGTTTTGTCATTATGGAAACAACAACATCTCCCAAACAAATCAAGTCTGTTGTGGATAATTAGTGCGGGAAATTGAGCAACGTATAGACACAATGCACAAGAATGTCTCCCATATGGTTGCTATGTAAATTTTCTTTGGCTAATGATGCTAACTTCGTATGCATCATAATCCAGTTATCCACAGTTGGAGGTGCATAGTTACAGGCTCTGCATGCTAGCATTTCCATAATAGTGTACTTACATATTTACATAGATATTTGCCATTGTTGTTTTTTTTAGATAAATACCTGGAAAAACATGCAGCAGTAAAACTGTATTTGACATGTTTATGATGGGGCACTATGTTTAAAGATAATAAAACAGTCAGACTTGCATTACTATTTTATTATTATTATTATTTGTTGTAGCATGATGGCAATATTCATCACCAATCTGACTAAAGGTAGTCCTCCCTCTATCTCTTGTTACCTCATCATCACAGTGTCTCCTTGTCTTTCCTCCCACTCTTTCATATTGGTAGTTTCTTCCCTCTCCTCTCCCATTCCCTCTCCGAGTTACAAACAGATAGAAGTGTCCATTTGGGAAAAGAGTGTCTCAAATCCCTCTCTCTCTCTCTACTCTCTGTCTCCATCGCACACACACATGCCCTTTATACTTTTTAGTGATCCATAAATCTTATGTTGATGGACACAAACACACTAAAATAGATCAATTCACACCTACAAACTTGCTTGTCCGTGTACTGTATCATTCTGAAGGGGAAATACTGTCTTCCTGCTGCTTTTCTATCACTTTCTATATATCACTCAAACACACACACACTCACACACACACTTCTTTTACTTGGTGACATCAGCCCCTCATCATTAATTTTAATGACCACCAATACACCATAATACACCGGAACATGCACGCACACACATCTGCACAGCAACAGGCGCCACAGATCCTGGAGAGCAATTATAGTCTGCACTTTGTTTATTATCGGTTACGAGAGGCAAGCAAGGGACTGTGTGTGTGTGTGTGTGTGTGTGTGTGTGTGTGTGTGTGTTTGTGTACGTGTGAGTGTGAGAGGGAGATTTCGACTAGATCAGCCCTGTGTTTCTGCTATCCTATCCCGCATTGGCACCTCTATTTGTCCTGCTTGACACTCCACCATAACAGAAACACAGCATCAAACTGAGAGTGACTAACTGGAAAAGGTGTGTGTGTGTGTTTGTGTGTGTGTGTGTGTGTGACTAAAAGACATCCAACTCTATTAAGACCCACAAATAAGACTAATAATGGTCTTTTATTCAAAATCAGATCACGTCCACTAATGGAGGGTCCTCCCTGATTACAGTACAGTGTGGTTTTTAAATAGAGCTAGGGAACAGGGAACTTTAGTCAAGTAGCACTTGACTATGCATGTGTGAGTGAAAAAGGTCTATTTATTGTTGAAATTGTTAAAAAAAGACGTTTATTCAAAGTGTCAGTGTGTAGGATTTTGTGAAATCATTAACAGTTGTACCGACAGGATACAGTAGAGCACAGAGGCTGTTTCCATGCTGACAAACGCCCGTATCTGCCTGTTTATTCACCTCAGGACCGCAGTGATCCCGTGGATCCCAGCTGGACGTCAGTAGAGTAGGCGGTCCTTAATGTGGCCCAGGACACATTCACTACACACTGCTAAAAGAATGTGGCTATATGTGGCCCAGACTACCTCTGAATGTGATCTGAAAGAGCCGATCTCAATGCGTCCCCAATGCGCCTTGAGTGCGTTCGCACCTGTACTCAGAGCCGTCCACTTATGATCGGATCACTGAGGACGCATGCTAATAATACCAGGTCTGAACAGGGCCTGAAGAATGTCTGAAGAAAAGTGGGCATCAGTTAAGGTCAAGTTTCAGAGGTGTCTCTCTCAGTGGGACTTCTCTCATTTTATCCTGCTGAACTGGTCGCAGCTTGGTCGTGTTGCTATTGCCACACAGTTAGCGAAGAGAAAGCAGGGGGAGTAGAGAACAAAAACAAGATGAGAGAAAAAACAGGTATCCAGGGGTTGCAAGAAGATAAGACAGCCGAGTGGAATCAAGAGATTTGAAAGACAGATGGGTTGCAAGATGCCACCAGCCACTCATGAAATAAACAAGTGGCAGAAGATGAAAAGGAAGATGAGTGAACAATGGACGGTAGAACGTATAGTTAGAGAAAGTGTGTGAGAGACATAAAGCGAGGTAGACAACAGGGTAACAGGATGGAAGAGAGTGGGCAGAGGTAGTAGAAGAAAATACAAGACATAATGGTGTCTTATGTAGCAGCTTGAGACAGATCACAATATCTGCCCCATTTGGATTATTTCCCTCCCATTTTCTCTTTTTTCATCTTCTTTCTTGTTCTGTAATCTCCCCTCTGAGACATTCCTCTTTTCTTTTCTCAGGTTTGTTCCTCTCATCACTGTCTCGATTTCCTCCCTCAAACCTCCCCCTTGCTCCTGTCCTGCATCACCCCTCGCACCTCAGCGTCCACCTGCTTTCATCGCCATGGCTACAGCACAGCCAGTGTTTTATGTTGTCATGGCGACTGGGGTCGAGGCTCAAGTCATATTTAACAAGGTGGAGATGGCATAGTCCCTCTGATAATTGTCAAGGGACGCTGCACAGAGGGAAAAAATGTCTTTTTTCAGACTATTAATGGTAAGGGAAATGATAATATACATATAGCTCTGTAATGCAGGTAAATAAAGAAAGAAAAAAAACAATGACATATGTGGAAATGATTTTGTCAGGAGCTAATCAGAGAAAGACATGGCTGGCATTTAGTCTCCAGCTTATATGAGTTCATGTGTTGTCAGGATCTTTAGATATATGACATTTCAAGCAGAAAAAGCCCCTTTGACTAGGTCACCAGCAGACCAGATTGGCTCTGGTACATGCTGGTACATCCAAGGCTGCAGGCGTCACTCTATATCCACTCCTTTTTCCTACCAAACTATCCACCATACAAGGACTACGGACTGGGGTCCCTAAATTAAGACCCATGGCAAATATTCCATCTATTCTATTTATCTATTTAAACCGTTTAGGCTGCAATTGGGTGCTTTTGACTAGGGTCCCCTAGGAAGCACTAAGCACTAATTGAAACAGAAACATCAGATAATTCTATTAATTCATTAGGAAAAAAATTGATTGACAGTCGTGAAAAAAAATGGACTGATAGAATAAAGCACCTGTGAGACAAAGAAGTATACCTCTGGGGTTTGCGGGGTCCCCAGTGTAACCCAGGTAAAATAATGGGTCACTCCGTTGTATTTAAATTTGTCAACCCATCATCAACAGTACTCAAACTCTGCAATAGTTTATAGTTAGTCCACCATTCCACAACAACTCCTGCTACGACGATTGGAAGCATTACTTTTCAATCAAGACACCTGAGCCAATCAAGTGCAGATTATTTTACCTTGAACACACTCACTTAACAACACTGCTACCACCATTGGACACATTATCTGTCAATCAAAACACCTGAGCCAATAGGATTCAGATCCTTTTACCTCGGGACAGACTTCTCTTTTCCTTTGTGGAGGGTGAACGACCACTGGCTTTGCTCTGTTTGTCAGCTTTTGATGACGACTTTCTGGACTTTGGACATTGGTTGGCATTAACTGGTCTGTGACTTGATCAGGATGGCGAGGTAAGTGATGAGGATGATGATATAGGCCTAGATATTTATGATTGGAATCCAGTATATAGTGGGAGGGGGCGTTTGCGTTTGCGAGTCAAAGCACTAAAAAAACGTAGATGAGAATAGTTGAGATGAAGGCAGCAGAGTTGTTCACAAAAAGACTGTGAGAGAGGAATTTAAAACAATCATTAAATTCAGGAAGGAAGATGAGGTTGTTAATCAAAGTCCGATTTTGCTATCTAGGGAGTTGAAAAAGAAGCTAGGAGAGGTGGAAATGGCTAAGGTTTTGAGAGATGGAAACTTATCGGTAATATGTAAAACGGAAGATCAGAAAAACAAAGTTTTGCGTATTGAAAACATTTGCCCGAAAATGATCAGTGAGATAAAGGTGCTGGGTGAGACCAGAGTGACATGAGGAGTGATTGCAGGTATTCCTGTAGATGAAGACTTGGAAAAAGTCAAACAGAATATCTATGGGGGCGAGGTGAGTAGATTACAGAGACTGCTAAGAACATTTAATGATGAAAGTGTTGAGAGCTTGTCGTTTCATCTGGAGTTTCAGGGATCCGCAATTTCAGAAAGAGTTAAAGAGTAAGAGCTTTCCAGTTAGGCCCTATGTCCATCCACCGCTCCGTTGTTATAAATGCCAGACATACGGGCATATAGCAGCGGTTTGCAAAGGAAAGCAGAGGTGTCCAAAATGTGGAGGTGATCACAGAGTTGAGGACTGCGGAGCTCATGTGCAAGAGAAATGTTGTAATTGTGGTGGCCAACATAGGGTAGCATGTGGTGGTTGTGAAGTCAGGAAGAGGGCTGTGGAAATTCAAACAAGTTAAAGTAGTTAACGACATAAGCTACGCAGAGGCAGTGAGGAAGGTACAAGCTGAGGCAGGAGAGATCACTGATACAGCGCTGACTGAGTGGATAGGTTGATCTTGTTCATTGCCTATGTAATCAACTGTACTGATCAAGTCAAAGAGCATGTCAACAAAAAGCTTGAAGCAGACGGTAAGCCGGGAGGGTCAAGTGATAGGACAACCTGATTGTTATACAATGGGACGCAAGATGCCGAATAGCAAACGGACAAGAGTTTCATTAAACATTTAAAAAAGAAACCAGAAATCATGTGTGCTCAATAAACTTGTTATTCAAGGATATGATAGTATCCGCAGAGATAGATGGGAGGGGAGTGGAGGACGATGTATTGTGTTTGTAAAGCAAGGAATGCAATATTGTATATACATATTATAAAATGTATACTATAGTTTTGAAGAAAGGGACAGACTTGGAATAGTTATTGTTAACTTTAACAATACATAAAACAGGCTTTCAATAGAGGTAAAGGATGAACTCCCTGTACACTCAGGAGGGAAAGAGATATGTTGTGGAGATTTTAATGCCCACAGCACATTATGGGGTAAATGAAATAATGACAATGGAAGAGTGATTGAAAAATTAATGGAGATTAAAAATCTAGTGTGCCTACATGATGGAAGCAGCACAATAATTAATATCAGAACAGGCACAGAATTGGCTATTGATCTGACACTGGTGTCAGATTCATTGACAGGGGTTTGCTCATGGAAAGTGGCTAGAGGTACACCTACAGGAAGTGATCATTATCCTATAGTAACTGACGTAGGTTTGAGTTTAGAATAATATGATATAGGGGGATTACAGAATGGTCTTTCAGTAGTGCCGAGTGGGATAAATTTAAGTATATTAGCGTTCAAGAAATGGGAAAAATGTGATATTAATGAAGATGTTGATGATTTAAATGTTTCTGTTTGTAAAGTCATTCTAGAGGTTGCAAAGCAGACAATACAGAAGAAGGGAGGTAAGCAAAAAAAGAAGATTGTACCATGGTGGACAAAGGAACGTGATAAAGCAAAGTCTAGAAAGAAAATGTTAAAACAAAGTCTTATTGGATACAAAATGATGCAAGCAAATGTAAGGAAAATTGTAAAAAATGCAGAGAAGGACTTTTGGAGGATGATAAAAAGCTTGAATGGGATTAAAGAAAGAGTATGGCTATCCAGTTTTAAATGATGGTGAAACAACAGTGAGAGGTGAGGAGAAAGCAGAGATGCTGGCAAAAAACATTTGCTAAAATTCTTAGTTCAGATAATATTAGTGGAGAAGGGAAAAAAGGAAGGGAAATTGCAATAGCAGAGAATAAAGAGCTATACAGCAAGAGGGAGACATGAATGACTCACTAAACAAGCCATTTAGAAAGGCAGAACTGAAGCGCTCTCTCAAGAAAACTAAAAAATCGGCACTAGGCAAGGATCAGGTTTGTTATGCAATGATAAACCATCTCAGTGAAATCATCCAAGGATATTTTACTAGAGCTGTACAATAAAGTTTGGGAGGGTGGGAAGTTGCCAGAAAAGTGGAAGGAGGCTGTGGTAGCTCCAATACGCAAACCAGGGAAAGACTGCTTAAACCCAGGGAATTATAGACTAATTGCTAGTAGCGACTTCATGAGTTCCTTTAATAATACAATATTAATTATTCCTTAGAAATAGCTGTAAAACTTGATATATATTTAGACTGCTTTCCTCCCATTGTCCCCCACAAATTGACTTCAGCGATTTATTCACATAAGCCTGTCAATTAGACCCCATCCCAGCTAGGCTTTTTAAAGAAGTTTTACCTTTCGTTAGCAACTCTTTACTAGATATGATCAATCTGCCTTTACTAACAGGCTATGTACCACAGTCCTTTAAAGTAGCTGTAATCAAACCTTTTCTTGAAAAGCCCACTCCTGATACAAAGGTTTTAGCCAACTAAAAATGCATCCGTATAGGTATAAAGCCGTTGGGTATTTTTTCATGGCATCGAAATTTGCCACGCCGTTCAACGAAAACTCGCAATCTTCACAATAAAGCATCATCAAGGTCTTGAGGCTTTCCTGAACCTAATTTGAGGTGGATCTGATTAGTTTGTGAGGTGGAGTACATCAAATTTCAAAACATGTAATTTTCGTGTTGCCAGTAGGTGGCACTATGACTGTGAGCCAAAATTTGCATGTGGATGTCCTCAGGCTGGGACTTTTGTCATACATGAAAAATTTGGAGCAGATTGGAAAATGTACGCCAATGTTACAATAACTTCCTGTTTTATGGCGAAAGACGCTATTTCACCGCCACACCATGGCAACATATATCCATATAAACTCAAGCCTATCATTCAATTTCATCACAAAGGTCTTAATAGTATACTGACCAAATTTGGAGTCTAATCCTGAGGAGTTCGGACAGCACCTTGAAATGATAACAAAAAAATGCCATCAAATTAAAAATGGCCAACTTCCTGTTGGGTTGACAGTATACCTCCAAGAGGCTTTTTTAACGTCTCAACATGTTACATGTTTACCTACAAATTTCATGCAGCTAGGTGAAACACACCGCAGGGTCTACACAATATGGGGCGCTATCAAGCCATTTTGCCACACCCGTATGCGAGACCCATAAAATATATACATTTTCACCACTTCTGATTCATATGCAAAATGTCATACATTTCTGATCATATTATGCCCCTAAAAAATGTGATTAATTTAGGGGAATAATAATAATAAACAGCAATTTCAATTTGCAGACTGACATTGTCGGTGCTTGGGCTCTAAATATTGATACGCCAGCTTTAATCCCTAACACCTAATCACAAATACAGTTACACAGCATGTTCTATATCGCCTTGAGCACTTATGCAACGTGGAGCATAAATGTTTGACTGAATGGTCTGCTATAACCTCTGATTTATATAGTTTACTCACTCTGAACATGTTTAAGGAAACTCACTTTTTTCGAATTAATTTTATGTTATGTTGAATGTTGTGTGACATTATGTACTTGAATAGTCAAGATGTTCTTTTCATTTCCTATTTCCAATTTATTTGTCAAGAAGTGTACATTGAAGGACAAACTATCGATAGCTAACTCCTCTGCCACAATGCTATACAAACCATCCGTGATTTCTGCCAGTTTGTATTTGCAAATATGAAACACTGGGGTAGCGGTAAAACTCTATGTATTTGAATGGTTTGAGCAAAGGTCACACAGTACAGCACAGTCTATCATCAGCATGCGTTTCTCACTTTTTTGTCAGGTAGTTTCTTTTCAAATTCTTTCCTAAACACTAATGCAGCTGAGCAGAGCAAACAAAAAGTCGACCTCTGAAAGAATTAAACCAGCCAAGGACAGTCTCCATTTCAAGACAGAACATAGAAATATCTGTAATACCACCCTTGGATGTATTGGTGAAGGTAAATTGAAGGTGATTAAAGAAAATGGGCAAAACATTTTAACCTTTGGAGAAAAATGGAAAAAGGATGGTAAATTCTGAAAAAGAATGTGAAGGGGAAAGTGAAGATTTCGGACTTACTCTTGCTTTTCTGTTTCTGCCTGTTCTCTGCCAGCCAACCAGCCAGTAATTTAAATGCTATTAAATCCAAAATGTAAATAATCCAATTATCATCATTAATCACACTTGTAATCCTTACAGTTACAGAAAGTAGTGCCAGGCAAAAATTAACAAATAACTTCCTAGTTAATTTTACCTAGACATTTTCTACTGTATAGTTTAATATTGTCAACTTTTCTGTGGTTGATGTAATACTGACCAAATAAGGGCAAGCAGAAAGAGACGGCAGTGCTACAGTAGTCAGACTAATGGGGACTATGAGGAACACTGAACTCTTTACTGTATACTTCAATATCAACATTAACAATGGGTTAAAAGACTATTTATAACTGTAAGCCAGATAATTTCCTCCAAAGTTGGTGGAGCCCAAATACAGAGTGAATACTGGACTCACATTGATCAAGTGGCACTGGGCAGGTATGTTGGTGCAATCTACTGTACTTAAGACCCTCAGGAATCCTATGAAGGAATTATACCGCTATTCTTCTGCAAGTAAACGTCAAACTGGTTAATAATATAGACGACTATTAATGTACGCTACCTGCAAGTTTGCGCTACTGTAATTGCACGGCTTTGTTCCGTGGCATTGCTAATGTAACGTTAACAACAAGTTTGCATATATATGACCTATTCCCTCAGCTGAGAATCTATATCGCTCATAGAGAATATCGTTAGGAAAAGCCAACGGATCTATTGCGGACCAGACCAAATGGCGTATGAATGACACGGCAGTTTATAAGTAATTGTGCGAGCCAACCTTCTTTGCGATCTGATACTCTGATGAACTTAACCTCTGCTGGTTTAGGTTAGGTATGCAACATCATTTACATGGCGATCTAGCCAGGTTATAAGAGCCATTTTTGTGATACTGGAAATCACACTGGTAGTAGAGCTAAAATGTGTCCAATGAAAACAAAGCTCTTTACATTTACTGTTTATCTCTGGCTGTGCCTAGTCAGCTACCCAGGATGCATGTCTCTTGTTTAGACTGCTTTCTGATAAATGCTAATTAAGGATGTAACTGAGGGGAAAGTGGAATGTAATTGAGGTACAATTAAGACTTAATTAATTTAAAAGCTACTGCTAATGTAATCCACGGATTCAAGCGCGTGTTGGCTATATATCAGGATATGAAGGGACTGTCTGTCTGTCTTTTGATGCGTCACCTCACAAGTGTGGAAATCATTCCAGCCCTTCACGCTCTTGTCAGTCATTCTTCCTCTCTCCACCTTATGCTTTTTTGTCTGGTATTATTTTTTGTCTCTGTCTTTTTGTATTTACCACTACCACTCTTTTTTTCACACACTCACTCACAAGGCTTTCACCAAATTTAATTTAAATAATACATGCATCAGGGGGTAGCACAACCTAAATCAATGTTAATTAATTAATTATTTCCATTATGAATATTGGTCCTTTGTCCTCATGTATCTTATGTTGTCTTTTCTCATTCCTTGACTTGTGGACAGTGTGGTTTGTTATATTGGTGTTGCTCTTTTTGCGCATGATAAATTATAATGTACCCTTATTTGTTGCCCCTTTTTTAACTTTTGAATGCTTTTTTTT
>CAKALG010033903.1:0-10019 GCA_916700815.1 Helicolenus hilgendorfi | reverse complement strand
GACCCCAAAGAAGATACAATCAACCCAAAGAAAGGTTTAATTGCAGAGTAAAACTATTCAAAAGTGTCTTTGGAAGAATGAATGTTGCCTATAAAATTGTACAGTAGACCTAAAGTAAAAGTAATTTGCACTGACGCCATCCAGCCAGGTGAAATTATCTCAATTTACTGGCAGATTATATTCGTACTTCTAATCTTCATATAATTCTCTGACTCAAAAATATACCAACTGGCTATTTGAGATGAATATTTTTCTGTTGAAGCACACTGGTTGGTTTATTTGTTGAAGCATTTCAAACTCATTTCCAGCTATATTTGCATCCAAACAGTCTGAGGGTAAATATAGCTGCTCTCTATTGGTCTTTCCATCCTTCCTTCAATCCCCACCGCTCCCTCTTTTCTTTCTACATCTTTCGATTTTTCCAACAAATTGTTTCTTTGTGGCCTTCGCAGACTTCACCTCATCCTACCGAGGCGTTGTGAAGATGACAGTCCTCATTTTCTTCATCATCCATTCGTCATATTTATCCTCCAAGTTATAAAAATACTCCCTCCTTCTATTCCCTTCCAGCATTACCGGGTGGTGATGTAGTGACAAAGATATGGGTGCTGTCTTATGTCTGGAACATTGAATCTCTCACAAACAGACAAAAATAGATGACGAATATGCCTGAAAATACCTCAGTGTCTCCGGTGCCAAAACTCTGAGTCCGGCCACAGTGGGCTTTCTGTCTCCAGCTCGAAAAACCTCAAGCATGACTCTCCTCCACAACAACTACGACCACAACGGGGACAACAGCAGTAAACAGCAGAGAATCCTCTTCCTGTGAGCTGGACTCTTGAGTTGTTTCAGCTTGAATTGGCAGCAGGAGGAACGTCTGTCCTCCATGACACAGAAAACACACTAAACATGAACCACTTCCACTAAACTGTTTGTTTTTTTTAAATAATTATGGTTCAATGAGGCTTGATGTGACATCAACATTTGCAGAGAGCCTCATAAAAGCGAACCCCTACAACTCCAGACATAAAAACAACTGAACAATAAACTCAAAGCAATCCTGTGACATGAGTCGTTCCATGTGGTGATCAATGACCAGATGCTTTGTTCAAAACAAAGCCAATTGTAAGGGTGTTCAAGATCTTAAATATGTGAGTCAACAACTACAAAAATACACTAAAGGAAAGACAAAGACAATAAAATGTGTTGATTGTAATTTCCCTTTAGAAAAACACATTTGGGGCTTTTCCATTGGCACTTTTGGTCGCACCGAGTCACACCATGCCGCGCTGATTTATGTTTCCATTACCAGTTTTAGCGTGCCGAGTCGCACCCAAGATGGACAATCTCCGGAGTTGGGCCAAAGTGCGTCTGACCTGCATCCAAGTAGGTTGCGATGATGTCTCGCCGACCATTGCCAACCCGTAACGACCCCACTTTTACCCCTCAAACAAGCATGTGTTGAGACACAACTCTGTGCAGGAGACCAGAGAGAAAGACGTTCCGTGCTCACCTCTCAGGACTTCTGTAGCTTCTAACTGAATCTCTGTGGTTTGAAGTTTAGTTTCTCTCCTGTCCCTGTTTGTACTTTCAGATATCTGCTTTCAGCTTTACAGGAGTCGTGTTAAGTTGCCGATGTAAACCCAACATTTCCTGATTTTGCTGCTTCTGGAGCTTTGTTAGCAGCTATTCTTAATAAAAACAAGTCTACTAATACTGCAGGGAGGAAGAGTACAAGCAGCTTTTATTATGAAGAATATAGGAAATAAAAATGTGTTTATCCACCATTTTACAGCCGCTCCTTTGACCACTAGTCACAGCCATGGTTACACACACATTCAAGCGGGCATACTTGCCAACCTTGAGACCTCAAAAATAGGGAGGATTTCAAAACCAAAGCGGGGAGTTTCAGAGACTTGCTTCCTGCATTCTGGTGACTTTTAAAGAATATACAAAAATACAAAATAATAAACTCACAGCAACAGCAATAGGCCTACTTTTAATTTTACTTCATTTCTCTGAAGAGAAAACTGAATAATTCGCCCCTCTGGCGTGAACTTGTGTGAATCTCGGGCATAAAATAATATTCATCAGTTTTCATTCATTCATTAATTTTTTGAGTATTTCTTTCTCTAGTACTCTCCATTTCTCTTTCCTTCTCTCACTTACTGAAGGCCCTTTCAGACACAACGCGACAACGTAACCACTGCGCTCTGAATTATTTCCAATGTCTTGCGCCACGCCTGCTTTGCTGTGATGCTGTGATAATGCAGTGAGCGTAGCTCAAACCGCACCACGGTGTTACAAGCAGCTCTCCTCCGCTGGGAAAAGACATTTGGTGTAGTTGTATTGTCATCCGGATGGAAACAGTAGGGCTTATACATGCTGTGCAGTACCAGAAACAGGTTGAGATAACAAAAAGGAAAAAAGGTGTGGACCTGGGAGAGGGCAATGAAAAACTGGAGTCTCCCTGGAAAAATCTGCAGGGTTGGCAAGTATGCAAGCAGATAGCCCTGTTGTAATGGAGATGAAAATCCCTGCCGTGCTGGGCTGACGCGCTGAGTCGATCCAAGCAAGCATTTTCTGTTCTCACGTCCCCATCCACAGTACAACATCATTCGTAATTTCTCTGACTTCTTCTACATAGCAGCAGCGCCCAAGGCTCATGGGCATTTATTATTATTATTGTACTCTTGAATATGTAAACTCAACATAGAAAGACTCTAGACAACCAGAGGATTTGAACCCAGAACCTTCCTGCTGGGAACTGACTGTGTTACCCATTAAGTTCAGGATGGATTTGACCCACATGGTATCAAATACTTTTCACCTGTAAAAACAGTGTCACGGCCGACAGGAGCTGAACCCAAATAGTGCTGCTTTTTTAGTGTGTTTTACACAAATACACACAAATACATACAACACTCACTACAAACTCACTCCCATTTGTGTAATTTGCACGCAGCTAATTTGTTTTCTATGACTCAGCACCTTCAGCAAATTTGAATCATAACTTTTTCACATACACACACAGCCAGGTGGTATCCACTGCTCCGCTGCTATGAGGGACCCGCAGACCGTCAAGGGTTTATGGGATTTGTAGTGTTTCTGTGTGGCGTAGCGTGGCATAAACAACACTGACAGCATTCTTCTCCTTCATATGGGTTAGTGGTTTTGTGTGTGTGTGTGTGTGTGTGTGTCCTGCTGAAGTGTTTTCACAAACAAATTTGTATGCACCCTTATCAGATGTGTAAAACATGGCCACAGGCATGCTGGGAAGAAATGTTTATGCTCCTGACAAGTCAGAACTGTCTTGTGTACATAGACTGAGGCTAAAGTATGCGTGTAACAGTTTAAAAGCTCTGTGTGCATTCTTAATGTTGCATGTGTGTCTGCATGAAGGTTCGACTGTATGAAAGAAAAAGAGTGTATGATTTACTGTATGTGTTAATGTGCTGTATATGTTCACATAAAAGGTAATTCTATGCGTGTGTTCTGTGGTTTACTCTGAGAATCTTCTGTTTACAAAAACAGTAAAGATAAGAAACCAGTCCTGTCTCCACAACGCTCTCCCTCTGTTCTCTATCTCCTTGTCTCAAATGGGTTTTTTTCAACAAGTAAAAGGTGAAGCCGTGTGATGCTGACAGCAGAGTGGTGCAGCAGAAGCACGTTGGGCCGATAACCCAGAAGACGATTGATTGAAATCATCCTCTCTGCTAAAGTTTTCATGGTATTGCAGCAAAAGAGACATTTATGCTTATCTCTACAAGGTCCTGGATGAGTAGTATGTCAGATTGTGCATTATCTAGCTTTGACACTGAAGCCCCAGTGGCCTAATGGATAAGGCACTGGCCTCCTAAGCCAGGGATTGTGGGTTTGAGTCCCATCTGGGGTGACTGACAGCAGAGTGCTGGGTCCAGAACCCAGATGGATCAAAACCATCCTCTGCTGTCAAGGTTTTACTGGCAGCTGTTTGGCCTTAAGACATTTCAATTACTTAAAAAGGTGCTCCAGTGATTTAGTGCTGCACCTCCATAAAGCTGGAAGACTGAGATATGAAGGTCTTAGTCCAAAAACACACTTACAATTCCCATAAACCTGAAATTATATAATCAATGTCACCATTGTAAGGGTCCACACAGACTGTATCTGTGAACCGTGCACACCGACCACACATGTGAATATGTCCACTGCTACTTTATCTCTTTATTGCTGTTCCACCTCTGCCACTGCCACGGTGACCTCAGAAGCCATTGTTGACTAAGGCCAATGTTTGTTCTCCCATATTGTTGCTTTGTAGTGAATAGAAGTGGTCATTTTTTGTGAGGTATGACGCCCCAGTGGCCTAATGGATAAGGCACTGGCCTCCTAAGCCAGGGATTGTGGGTTCGAGTCCCATCTGGGGTGATTGACAGCAGAGTGGCGCAGCAGAAGCGTGCTGGGCCCAGAGGTCGATGGATTGAAACTGTCCTCTGCTATCAAGGTTTTTAAGGAACTTCAAAAAATAATAATAACCCCGCTGGAAACAAAGGTGTCCTTGTAGTACAGAGCAGATCGGAGTGACAAATCATTCTTAATAGTACTGTGTTCATCGCTACTGAACATCAGAGACTTGCACATCTGCAGCTACGAGTTCAGACAGAGAGCAGAGGGAGGCTCACATCCAAATTCACTCAAAACACACATGAAAGACTTATGCCTACATAGACCTGCTCCTGAGGACACACACACACACACACACTGGCGCGAATCCTTGATAATGAATAAACCCACAGCAACTGAATGTAGAGGCCAGTTTCCGTGGTTACCAAGGCTGAGGCACGAAGACAAACCCAAGGTGACCGACAGGGTTGTTGATCACCGTGGTAACGGTGGAGCCGCACACACACACACACACACACACACACACACTGAAGCTGTAGTAGAGCATTTCTAAATTTCTTTGGTCTGTGAACTCTTCTTCGTCATTTTAAAATATTTCAGTTCCAGCTCTTGGTAAACACAAACACACACTGGCTGTTCCTCTTTTATGAAGCATTCAGTGGCTCCAGCTTTTGATGTGACCAGTGGTTGAGGCCTGTCTGATGTGATTAGTTTTACTGTGTATATAATGTGCTTGTCATTTGATGCTCGTGTGCACTCACGCAGCTGGTCGAAGTGCGTCTGTAGTCCGTCTGGTCCCGGGACTGAACACACCATACGAGCCTTCTGGAAGGTACTCCACTTATTGACTAAACTCCTCTGGCCTCCGATGTCGTTCTACACACACACCACACACACACACACACACACACACACACACACACACACACACACACACACACACACACACACACACACACACACACACTACACAAGTAATATTAGAACTATCAATTGTTTATTAATATGAATAAAGCCATTAGTTACACATTATAAACCTCTTATTTTAGAAAATGGTACCAGATATGCTGCTAATTCACCAACAAGCAAACAAAACCAAAACACAACCTCCATAGCCGAGGTAACAATACATGACTAAGGTTTTAATTGTGTGAAATATCCATAATCTAGCATGTCTCTTGTGTTCAACAGGTATCTGACAGGTGATCAGATTCGTAGTGAGTCCTCCACAGAGGCTTATGCGCGCTGCCTGCGTCTGGGATGCCGCTGTGTTGAACGTCAGTATAAGCCAGCCCCAGTGTCCTACACTTACATCACAGATGTATTTTATTTCACATTTGGGAGTTGCATTAATCGCATTGGGCTCATTTAGGGCCATTTTACCCAGCATGGATCAGATTAGTAGAAGTATACAATACTAATAATTCATATTTTATTTTGTGCTTTGTGTGGTACTGAATCTGTCCAGTGGACTGCTGGGAAGGGCCCGGGGAGCCAATCATCTACCACGGCTGGACCAGGACGACCAAGATCAAGTTTGAAGATGTGGTCAAAGCCATCAACGAGCACGCTTTTGTCACGTCAGAGTAAGAATCAAATAACACACTGTCGACATTATTTCATTTACAACTGGGCTGTTGTTGTACTGGGCAGCATCCAGGTCTCAATGTCTTTACCACAAGTTATATAGAGGTTTGAAAAAAAAATAAGCGTCTAATTTCATAATTTCAAAAAATATTTGTTTTTCTTTTAATTTGATTTAATTATTCTATGAAATTTGTTAAGCTTCATTAGGCTAATTTACTTCCATGTATCTTTATTCTCTTAACTTGAATTGCTAAATTATTAGTTAAATATGATTTAACATCATTAAACTACATCAAGGTGTTGTTTTTGTCTTTTTGATGTTTTCTTTTTTTTTATGTATATTTAACATTTTATACCCTCAGGGGTATATAGCGCTCCATGTGTCCTTCTGTCCGTTTGCGTGTCACACTTTCGTTTCCGAAGCAGAACTCGTAAACTATTTAACTTAGGAACCTCAAATTTGGTATGCTGGTTGACAGTGTGGTTTAGTCGTGCCTTTTGGGCGTTAGAGGTCCAGGGTGCCCAACATTTTTTAAATTTTGGCCAAAGACTGTGATTTTTTACGACTTCAATTTCGTTTCCGGAGTAGAACTCTTTCTATTATTTCCAAAAGGGCAAAACCTTTGGCCCTACTTTAGTAGGGGTCAAAGCAGTGAGCGGGGGTATGTGAGGCATGCTCACTCTGCCTTGTTTAATACACTAGTGCAAGGAAATGTTTTCAACATTGTGTTTTTGACTAAAGAAAAGGTGATTACGGTAAAATGTTTCTTTTCTTTTTTTAAACAAAATAATCAGAGACCGGATGGTGGGTGCTACACTTCCGCTACGATGTCGTCGGTTGGGTCGCTGTTATCAGCCGTAAACCACCATATGAGCGCAGTGCAGAGCAGTGGCGATTAACTAGCCAGTGGGAGACACACACACACACTGGGACTCATATGCTCAAACTTAAATATGACCAGAACCTGTTTTTAATTCTATATCCAAAAACATCCAGGCTATCAGCATATGCTAGAATGTATGGCTTACTATATGATTCAGATTTGTCATTTTGGGTTAATTTAGAGGAAGACAGAACCAACCCAGTCTGTCATCAAAATGTGTAATAGCCACGTTGCTCCACAGCTGGTTTGCTTCGAGCATTTGACTACTTAATAGCCTTAACTTTTGTGAATGAGCTCAGAAAAAGGTCCTATATAATAATAAATGTTAGCCTAATTGACTATAAAGGTTCTGTAAAATAGGAGACTGACAATCAACAGTTAAGTGTATGCATGCAGCCTATTAATTTATGTTCTAGCCTATTATTAGTACAATATTAATGCATTCAAAAAAAGTCTGCTCACTATGAACGCACATTGACATCCCTCATGGCCACCTCCAAACATCTCTGGGACACGCCAGTTAAATATTCCTAGAAACGCCACTCGATAACCATACCTCTCTCTCTCTCAGATTCCCAGTGATCCTGTCCATAGAGGAGCATTGCCCTTTGGAGCAGCAGCGTCAGATGGCTCGCATCTTCAAAGAAGTGTTTGGAGACAAACTGCTGACTGAACCTGTGGAGCAGTTGGCTGAGCAGCTACCTTCACCTACACAGCTGAAGGGCAGGATCATACTCAAGGTACTGTGTGTCTAAGCGGTGGAATTGGTATGACGAACGATTTCGTTTTGTAATTATTACTAATGACTGTGCTTTCCTTGTGTCCTCCGTGCACAGCACAAGAAGCTAAGTGTGGAGGGAGGAGGAGTCACTAGAGACTTCAAGAAGGGGCAGAAACAGGGAGATCTGGACATCTGGGACCCTGTGGACCAGGTACTGTCAGAGGGGTCAAATGGATATGGCAAGGTAGCTGAGGCTCCTTAACTCGTGTTAACCACTTCCCAACATAAGGATGATCGGTGTTGATCTGTTTTACATCACACCTGGAGCCTGTATACCCGGAGCCAAGGTCAACCTTTTTGTGATCAAGCTGGTTATCAACTCATTTATTTAAAGCAGTAAATATGATTTAAAAAAAGTAATTTTTTGACAGTAGCGCATGAGACTACGAGGTGAGACATGAGGTTATCTGAAAAAAATCATGTTCCTCTGTGTCCTCTGGTGTCCTCTGGTGTCTTCCGGTGCTCCTAGTTGCATCTGCAAGATTTTACAGACAAGAGGAAAACAACCAATCAGAGCCAAGCTGGAGCCTTGCCGTCTCTGAGCAGCTGTCAATCTCAGTCAAACTAGGCAGGGCTGATCAAACATGAATCAATATTCTGTTTCTGTAATGTCTATTTCTCTCCTCAAATGTTTTCAGAAACATCTTGTAGTGTACTGTTTAGCTGTAAAATGAGAAATTTTGTGACCCGGCAGCCATGTTGAGATCTGCTGAGGAAATACTAAGCCCCCGAGGAAGAGCGCCATTCGTTGATGCCAATTTCCGTAGTGGCCAAATGGCGGTACTACAACTTCTGTGTCAGTCACGTGATGCCATCGGGCCCAAAAATACTTTTTCCCATAGATTTGCATTGGGAAAGATATGTCTGTAACTCAGAGGATCATTTTCTTTTGAGGTAAATCAACTCCCCAGTGCAAACACTCTAATAGTCCTTATCCCTGAGGCCGTGTGGCTGCTCTAACCGGTTAACTTGGGTGCCGAAATAAAAAGCTAGAGGTTCCGCAACGCACACTGTTCATGCATCACTGAAGAAAATCTCATTATTAATGTGAAGTTATGAGCGTATACTTCCTATAAATATGTGTATTACTGTTTTAAGATACGATATTCCTTTGTTAGTCCCATAGTGGGGACATTTTCAATTTTCATTTCTCTTTCTCAGCGGTGGAACAAGCACTTCTGTGTGATCGCTGACGACAAGCTGTACTATGGTGAGGAGTACGAGGAGGAGGAAGAAGATCCCAAGAAGGTCAAAAAGCTTTAACTTCTCATTACAAAGTAAATGTTGATTGCACAATGTAATACCAGTCTTGCAACCAACAACAAGAAGCAATAATAAATTGTATGTATTGTTCTTGTTTTTCTCAGATGCAGGACATGCACTGTTCAGAGCCCTGGTTTCACGGTCGCCTAAAGGAGGGCAGGCTGATGGCCGAGCGACTGATCCATGAGTACTGTGCAGAGACTGGGGGAAGAGATGGCACCTTCTTGGTTCGACAGAGTGATACCTATGTCACAGACTTCACCCTCTCCTTCTGGTACAACATCCAATTTCTTGATCTCATGGCCAGCCCAACCGAAAACTTGTGGAATGTAGTTTTGTGTTATATACTGTCCCATTGCCGGGGCCGCCTCTTTAGAAAGTCCAAATTTTAGAATGTTTTAGCTTTTACTGCTTTTAGGTTATAAAAAGGTGTGTAGTGTATTTGACTCAATTGTATGTATATGTAAGCACATGTCTTCTGCATGTATTTCAGGCGCAATGGGAGGGTCCAGCATTGTCGTATTCGCTCAGGTTCAGAGGGGACGTACAATTATTTCTTCCTGACGCCAAACCTGCACTTTCCCGGCGTATACTCCCTGATCCAGCACTACAGAGACAACCCGCTGCGCTGCCAGGACTTTGAACTGCGCCTCACTGACGCTGTACCACAGCCCAACCCACATCTACAAAAAGGGTTTGTCATATATGTACAAACACAAGTCTTATACATCACAGGGGACTGCGTACACATGCTAAAGATCAGTACACAATCTAAGCTAGGGATACCTTTTTTTGTAAATGAAAGCATTTACTCTTCATTCCCCACCGTTTATGGAATTAGTCTCTGTGTGTCCAGCTCTGAGATATTGGAGATTGGAGATGTGTTTATCTTAGCGTTGCATGACAAAATTGAAAGCATATGTCTTCCGACGTCTTTGAATCGGTTTTAATGACATGTATTATCTCGTTCACTAGTAAGGTTGTCACCGTGGATGTATAAAGTGAGCTGGATACAGCGTTGGAGGCGGGGCCCCGTCCATTCCTATGAAAGCTGCTCAGTGGCGCATGAAGACAAAATGGCTCGACTTCCGAGTGATAAAGTACCCGGATCTTCCGCAGCA
>CAKALG010033902.1:0-20338 GCA_916700815.1 Helicolenus hilgendorfi | reverse complement strand
CGCTGGAGGAGCCAGCGCTGAAAGGAGGTGGGGATTGAACCGACCGCGAGGCGGAAATGAGATGAATTAGAGAGCGAGAGGGAGGAGGCACAGGGAGGTGAAAGAGTAAATTTATTCTGTGGTGTAGTGGCAGTGACAAAGCACAAACATTTAGAGATCAGCTAAGGAGGAAATTAGAAGCATTACAGCCAGCCCTGGTTGTTTCCCAGCTTTCTCTCTGTCTGACTTTTACTTGTTTTGGTCTGAATGGCATTAATGGAACTGTGGAACTGTAAGGCGACTGATAAAATAAACACATAAAAAGGCTGACCTCTGCTGAAAGCTTGTAGGTGAATGCTACGAGCGTTATGACAACTCTAAGAGAGCTGGATTCTGTCGGTATACAAATGTCTATAAGTAACATTGCAATAATACAAACATGAGGGAATTGCCCAAAGGCCAGGAACTAGATTTATGAGAGCAATAGCACAGCCAAAGGCTAAAAGGCTTTATAACGGCAAAGGATTTCCAATAAAAGTGAGGTTGGAGTCCTCTAAGAGCAGCACTCTCAAGTAATAGGATTAGTAGAAGTCAAGAGCGCAGCCATCTTAACTCTTTGTGTTGCAGAAATCGCTGAGAAGCATCTCTGTCGAAGCCAACGCAGCTGTGCTGATGGTGCAAGAAACCCCTGAAGCTGCTCCATGACGCTGGACTCTCGCCCTTTGACCTCAAACACACACGTTGATGAACAGCAGGAAACAACCACTCAGTGTGATTAGTAGGGCTGGGACGACACACTTATCTCCCGATATTGTGATTTTTAGGTATTGCGATTCAATAATACAATTTATTGCGATTTTTGTTAACTTTTTTAACAGTAGACCATGGGAAAAAGTCACACCCTCCTAGGGACTTTTACTTTGGAAAATATCCAAATTAATACAGTAAGAATGTTGGATTCTCAGCATGTATGTAGTCAGAGATGTCCTGAAGTCAAATATATCATGTCATAGTCAGGCATTATTTATCAATACATTTCCCTCACAAATTTGTGGTATTTTCATTTAATTTTAAGGGATATGTAATGTTGTATACTTCTGGTGAATATAATCATTCAATCTCATTCCCCTTTATGTATTGTGTATAAACAGTTCCTGTTATTAACACTTTATTTTGAAAACCAGATGTAGTCACACGTGTATAGTTCCACTAACTTCTCTAAGTCCGTCGCTAGCTCTCCCGTCAGCTCTGTTCTCTTTATAGATCCATGATCAGCTCCATCCGAGCCGTTTGAACGCAATTAACATAAATGTCAGTATATGGGTGCTCTACAGCTGTACCGTCGGCTGATTTGACCACGGAGATGCGAGTGACGACATGTCTAGCTCTGCTTTTCCTGCAATGTGTGAAACCCAAAGTGTTTCCATACTTTACTGTATGTGTAGTGTTTACCACTTTGGATTTAAAATGTGAGGGTGCAGATCGTGTCCCGTTTTCTGCTTTGTTGTTTCGGCTCGCTGCATCCTGGCTACATTTTGTTTTGGTGTCGGACACAGAACGGATATGACGTCACGTTACTCTGACTACAACAATAAAAGCGGTTATTTCAATCTACCTCCACATGGACTCAAATGACGCAAATATATTGATTCTGGCATTAAACATTTTTTTTTTTTCGAAATCTTAAAAAAAGTTTTTTAAATTGCGATACGTAGGTGAATCGATTTTTTTCCTCACCCCTAGTGATTAGCAACACTCCTCCGGATCATGTTCAACTAGGGAGAGACCAAGGAAGAACTGACGGACTAGAGTTCAAGAGATGTAAGGGGATAGTTGAAAGTGAGTAATATGTGGAGTAATGAATTGATGGCTCCCAGCTTATCTCTCATTCTCTCTCCATTCAACGCAAACTGCTGACTGCACCATGTCCCCCCCCCTCTCTTCCACCTCGCCCGTGGCAACTCTCTGGGACCTGTTCTTCTCGTTTCTTTAAATGTTAAATGAAATTAGCGCAATGCACCAGTGAGTTCATTTTTCCCACTGAAAATCACTTGGTAATCTGCTCTGCACATGAAAGCAAGGCGCCAGGGCACCTGAAGGTCGGCCACTCTGTGCTCACCATGCACTTCCCCTTTTCAAACATAGGAGTAAAAACATTGATTTTCTTTTTTTTGTCCACCACCTCCTCCGTCTCCCCCCTGCAGACTTATTCCTCCGTCTCTCTCTCTCTCTCTCTCTCGCTCTTTCTCTTTCTGCTGGATTTGTAAGAGGCAGCGTGTTTTGGCTCTCCATTAAATTGGTGAGCCAGCAGATGAGCAGGGCATCCTCACTCTGCCAGTGTTTTTGTGAATATGTGTGTGGGAGCATGTATGTGCACACAGGTATGAATATGCTTAAGTGTACACATGAGACATGCTGCTATTTTCCTCTCTGCCCTATGAGTATACTTAAGTGCAGCCCGCTTCTTTTACCCACAATGCCTAGTAGGCTCATTTCTGCAACTTCCCCATATACTCCCTAATGGCTCGATGGGTCTTTCAGTTCCTAGATGTGGCTGTCCAAATCACCACGCCAGAGTCTCAGTGCAAAAAAAAAAAAGCGCACCCCCTCAGCTTTCTGGGAGCGCTCACAATGCTGACGGCTCTCTGCTTCTTTTCCCCTACAGAGACAAACTCTGCTGCGGAAGTGCTAACCACCGCTGGGAATTGAGCTGCAGGAGGATAGAGCGGTGGAGAGCAATGAGTGGTGGAATTGCACAGAGATTTAATTCACCTCTGAGGAGATGGCAGCTTAATGTATATAAATGCACTATAAGGAGAGGAATGAGGGGAGAAAGGCAGCTGCTGCACGGGGGATCATCATGGCAATCTCAAAGCTAAAGAGTGGAGACATAATACAAGATAATTCAATATATTACTACCCTAGTATAAATGCACAGCCCTAAAGCTGAAAATGGCTCGCTCTGGCTGTTTGTTTGCTGCTGCTGCTGTGGCGACGGCAGCGGTCATAAAAAGCTGATTTCTTGTGACAGGAAGAGATAAGCGGATGAAAATAAAAGCATCCTTTTCTTTGTTAAAGCTAAAGAAAGTCAAAACAAATAGCTGTGCTGAACACATACCATCTGTTGTACTGTATAGGCTTCAAATACAGATGAAAAATCCTACACAACAAATATTCCTTATCAACCAACAATATCAATCATATACATTTAATATGATACTTTTTTGATGAATTTTATTTCACAAGTCTATGCATTTGTTTGCTTTGTGTGTGTGATGGATAAAATAGAAACCGCTAGGTAACAAAGAGGTCCAAGAAAACTCATCATAAACTAAGAATAATAGGGGTGTAGCGATAAATTTTTACAACGATACGATACGTATCACTTCCGATAAGATTCATGGACGATATTTGGCTCATCTAGAGCGATATCAAACGATTCAATGACTTGAAATCAATACAGTAACTTTGTTTTGCCAAAAATTCAATCGGTGTGACTGTGAAATAAATAGCTGGATACTCGACAGTGCAGGTCAGGATTCCTCAAAGTTTTTCATGTAAGGGAATCAGGGAAAAATCAATTATTGATATAAACAAGTAAACACATTGATTAATCACAAATACATACGCCTTTTATTTGAAAATAATAAAAAGTGCAACTTCAGGACCTGCTGCTTCAGTTCTCAAGATACAAGGCAATGCAATATTTAACAACAAATAAACCAACTTCTATTCAAGTTAAATGAACAGTGGTTTAACCCCCTGCTTCTGTTCTCATTTTCAAAGCAAAAGATAGAGCAATAATATTTCACAAAAAATAAAATGCCGCCAACTTCTCTACAGGTCAACTGAATGGTGGTTAAACCACCTGCTTCTGTACAGTAGAGGAATAATATTTAACAAAAAAATGAAGTGCGTGGCGTCTCAGTAGGTGCGTGGAAAGATTGGTTGTGTTGCCGTTGTATTTTATCTGGCCTTTGCATATTCTGTAAACAGCGAGCGATTTATCAAGGACATCTCCCTTTACACAATGTTTCCACACTGGACCCCAAACGCGGCTTGAAAATCCCTCGCTCGTCTGGCTCTTCCTCGCCATCAGCCATCCTTTGTTTTGTTGTCGTCTTTCTGAGATTGGCGCTGCTGGCGCATGCTGATGACGTCATACACGGGGAGCGTGAACCGGAGTAACGTTTAACATTTCTTTACTATTAAAAGTGCTAAAAAATACAGCCATATAATGTTTGTCGTGCTTAAATACAAGGTGCAAATTCTTAGAATCGATACAATAGATTATTGACAAAGCAAATTGATTTCAGATGAATAGGACAACATGCCGAGTACCTACCGATGTAATTGGATTGTAGGAATATAAATCGATACATAGATGTAGTAGATGAATTGTTACACCCCTAAAGAATAATATTTTTTTATTTCTGCAGGGTCAATCAGCAGTGATGACATTCAGGAAGGGGTGGGGGTTCTGTGGCTCTCTGTTAGTCAGCCATGTGATATCCAGACAGTCTACCTTGACCATCTACTGTTCTCACATCCCTACTGGCTTCCTTTTCGCTCCTCATGACGCCTACATCTCCAGAGTTTGGTTTCGTCCACACCGTGCAGAAAGCTAGCCACTGTCCACAGCTATGGGCTCCAGAGTGTCAGATCTGGGGCACGCTATGACACTCGGGGCTGGCTTTCATTCCACCCTCACACACTGACACTTTGTTCACTGTCACACTCCGCCAGGACGTGCTAAGAAAACAAAACTACGACTGTTCGGTCGCTGCTCGTCCCAATGTGCAAACAGATACACATATGTAGGCCCAAATAGATACACTTTTGCACATGTAGATGCACTCACACACTCACACACACACACTCACACATACCCCTCCCTCTGTAAACTGCTCAGCTGGAAGAATACTGTGTCAGCTATTGCGCGGTGGGAGAGGGAAGCAAAAAGACAGACAGGGACAGAAAGAGTGAAAATAAGCTCAGATAAAGAATTGAATATGTAGGAGAGGATTCATGAGGAAGGCAGCATGAAAGATGCACAGCGACATGGAGGAATATTAAGAGCAAGAATAGAGTGAGAGCTCAGAAATAGACAAGAGACATAGCGACAGACAAGTGGAAAAAGAAGAAAGGGAAGGATGGACGAAAAAAAGCAGAGAATCAGTCTTAGTTTGCGTTTGGCATTCTTCTCGCCGTCCTGTCTGTGTCTTGTCCAGCTACTCAACTGTGCAGCCCAGCTATTCAAAAGCCTCTCAAATAGTCTTTCACATTGGGCTCCGACATTTTCGGCGACTTCCTCCCACTTTATCTTACTCTGTCTATCTCTAAGCCCCCTACCGCCAGCTCACCTCCTCAAGTGTGTAACACTTTTGGCACGGGGGAAAAGTTGCATGTGATTTCTCTCACAACTTCTCCCTCCTGTTTTTCCTCACATTTACACCTTAAAAAAAGAAAGAGCATAGTTCTCTGAAAAAGTTGGGTTACAAGGGCGGACATATTTTAATATAATGAATATAATGCAATATATGCAAAAATGTCTAATACTAGTGACTAGGGCTGCAACTAATGATTATTTTCATTGTCAATTAATCTGTAATCTATAAAATGACAGAAAATGGTGAAATATGTCCGTCAGTGTTTCCCAAAGCTCAAGATGACGTTCTCAAATGTCTTGTTTTTTCCACAACTCAAAGATATTCAGTTTACTGTCATAGAGGAGTACAGAAACCAGAAAATATTCACATTTAAGAAGCTGGAATCAGAGAATTTTGACTTTTTTTTCTTTAAAAAATTACTCAAACCAATTAATCGATCATCAAAGTAGTTGGCGATTTATTTAATAGTTGACAACTAATCGATTAATCGTTGCAGCTCTATTAGTAACTTTACTAAATGCTAATAATGCATAAACATACAGTCCCGTCCGCCCATTATCCCTTAATCCCACTATAACCCCATCCAACAACACCTAATGAAAAAGGGAAAGAACATTCCTGCGTTATAAAAGGCATGGGGTGAGTTTAATTAAACAATGCTAATGAGCAACTAATTAAAAGCTTTCCGATCAAAACAAGCCAGTAATTACCTGGAGCAGAGATGGATAATGAGCACACTACAATCACTGGCAGACAGGCAAACCCATGGAGACCCGAGTAGATCAATTCCCTAAGTATTAATGACCACTCTCTTTTCTCTGTCATCCTCTCCTCTGTGTCTTTCCCTGCTCCAACTCTTTCAGTATGTCACACCGCTGAGAGCACGAGCAAAAGGCTGACATGAAGCCTGGAAATGAGCTCTTGAGGAAATACCGTAGCTTGAGTGTTGTGACAGAAACATCAAACATGCTTCTTATGCCAATGTCACTCACTCACTGTCTATCTCGCGTTCTTTCTCTCACACACACACTTCCTCTATCTATGTATGATTCTAATCTTTATGTCCTTTAGTGGTTTCACTGGTCTTCACATTTTCATCTCTGAATGGCAATTAGCTGTGTGGAAGGAACCTCTCTGGATGAAATGAATTTCACTTTCTGGCCACATTGACAGGTATGTGTCCATGACTTGCTTCTCTCTTTCTGGCGCTCCAGGAAAATCCAAGGCTGCGGTTGAAAAGTCTTTTTATAGTTATACTTTTTATATAGTCGTTGCTTAGGAAGGTTCCTAACGGAGTAAAATGACCCGGATGTATCTAAGTGGCAGCCATAATAAGAGCTGTTCAAAGTCTCTAAATGCTACGGAAAGGTGCTTCAATGCTTCCTTTACTATCTCCTTTAGAATAGGATACACTGGACCATCCTTTACCAAAGGAAAGGAGATAATGCAGTCCCACAATTCCTTACGCACCATTCGGGCGTTCATAATAACAAACGATATGCTTATCGTGCATATTATTTTCATACAGTCATATACTAACTGGGATTCATGTTGATGAATATGAATGGGCAGTGATAACCATATTATTTCAATTTATTTGTATTTATGTATATTTCGAACAAGTAACCAATAAGTAAAAAACAAATACAATGAACAGTAAACATATAGCAAACTATCAACATAAATAAATATTACATCCGAAAAGGAGTAGGGAGAAATATATATATATATTATACTGTTATACTGTTTGACTTGCACCAACATAACCAAAGCAAATTCCTAGTGTAAATCTCTTACACCTGGCAATAAACACAGATTCTGATTCTGATTCTGATTCATTTAATGGTTCTACTCCATAACTCAAAAACAATAACTCAATATTTATCATATACACTTTGTGGTTGTCTTTTCCTAAATCCTTCGGAATTCTCCTTCACATCTTTTCTTGATCTCGTGACGTTTCCCATCGAGGTCAAGGAAAAGTGCTTAGGAAAAGACATTACGACGCAAGTTTTTTCACTTTTCGACCGCAGCCCAAGACTTGGCTGTCAGGGTCCCCGCCACAGAGACTGGAGGAGTCGCCACAGAGACTGGACGAGTCACCACATCTAAACCGCTCTGATGCAGCAGGATTATAGCAATGGCAATGCTGTATCCATCCAGGCCAAGTAGGAATAGAAGGGCAGGTGAGAGGAGGGAGGGATGAAAGATAGGTAATAATGAAATTCTAACTGATAGACAAACAAACCCAGAGGCCTGTTAGATGAGACAGGAGATGGTGAAGAAAAGTAGAAAAGGAGCAAGATGGGAAGACAAAAGAGCAGGAAAGTGATCAGAATGCGCTTGGACACAGGAATATGATGAATGGCCAGAAAGAATAAGGCAGGACATGGGGGATATGCAGCGACAGATCCAGCGACGGGGAAGAAAGAGAGATAAATAGATGGATAGATAGCAATGCCCTCTCGGCATTTTTCATCCTTTTGATCCTCTCCTCGCAACTAAAAAGATTATCAGTTTCTCAGAAACGCCTCAGTCAACAGGGAACAGTCTGCATCATCTGTTTCCTCTTGTCTCTTTTTTCCTCTCAAGCAACTCAACAGAAGGCTTTTGACTGTGTGTTGTTGTAAATATCTATACAGCTGTTATGTGGGGACAGTAGTGTATTATTAAATATCTATGTGTCATGAATCAAAAATTGAATACTTCTGAGGCCACCAGTGTTATTGGAATCGTTGATGTATTTGATGAAATTAGCCATAACCTATATGTACTGCATCGCTTCCAATCATACAGAGCTGGTGGAGATCATTGCTCCCTCCTCCCTGCGCTCCTCACCCTGGATGTGTGAACCATTTAACCAGGTGGGCAAATCAAAACAGCACCTGCTGTGGGCAGCTGAAATATTAATCAATGCGGATGAATAAAAAAAAACATTGGATACAGAAAGCAAGGTCCAATTTTTACTTTTTAAAAAGATGTATTAAAAGTTCCTTATTTTGGATTAAGCGCAGGCTTTATTATTGATGACATTATCAATTCTTAACAATTCATGCAGTTAATTTCAAGGAGGGTTTAATCATTTTCTCTATTGTTTGAACTACGCAGTCAGAGAGCATGAGTGGCATGCAAATGCACCAGCTAGTACTGAGACACTCTGTGGCTTGATGAGTCTCGCTGATGAAGCCCCAGTGATGGAATCATATGGTGAGGCATGTGGAACTGCAGAGACCCTAAATGCTAATTGATTGATTAAATGAGAGAAGTGGGTTAAAAACAACAACACAATTCTCTATTTATTAGGGCTGACCCAAATGCTTCGAAACTTCAACCGTTGCCATGGTATTCAACCTCCAAATCACTAACCGAATGCTTTGTTTGTACATATATATACATAGATAAATAAAAGTATGTAATAATAATGTATAATTCCCCAAATAGCCCATGAAATGAGGAATAATCCCACAACATTATTCATATTCAACATTAATTATTATTAGTTATTCTCAGACGGATATCGCCGTTTGTTGTGTGTAGAGGTGCGTGGGTGTACAGTGGTGCAGCAGCACTGAAACGGGGGAGATGGAGACAGACAGACAGACAGACAGACAGACAGACAGAAGAACATGTCAGCTTGCTGCGCCTCAACCTTTTATCATATACTATTAACTATTAACCTCTTAACAGAAACCTCTTCTGTCTTTCAGAGGTTGTAGCAGGCTCAGTCTTACAGCTAGAGTGAAAATACTGGTATCATATGAAACTTGACAAGGAATCCAAACTGTCATTTCAGCTTGTCGGGAAGAACGCTAAATAACGCTCCGAAGTTACACTAAATTTTGGCGAGAAAAAACTGGCATTGCCATTTTGAAAGGGGTCCCTTGACCTCTGACCTCAAGATATGTGAATGAAAACTCAGAGATGAACAGAGTGAAAACTGTATTAGATAAAACATATATTGCAAACTGCATAAATTGCAGTTGAAAAAAGCTAATAAATGGCAATATATCGCAATGTATCTTATCTCAATACTCAGCTTATCGCAAAATGTTTAAAATCGCCATAAGATCGTATCATGACTTAAGTATGACTTATGGCCTCTGGTGATTCCCACCCCTATTATTCATATAATGTTTTTGTCCAGAGCTGAATAAAATGTTCCTTGCGTCAGAGCATCTCAGTAACTATGACCTCTCAATAGAGGGAAAATGTCAAATTGTTGGAGCTCTACGCCTGCAGCTGATACTACAGTACAACCCGATCTCACTCCAGCAGAGAAAGGTGTGAAGGGACAAGGTCGCTTTCAGCTGTCCATTTTGAATGTCACACGCACCCAAAATGCAAAAATAAGGCATTCATTGGATTTTGTCAAACCAGTGGACACAAAGCTAAGCCAGTTCTACTTGCCTGAGTGGTCAGGTACTAAGTACTGTATCAATACAGTACAGGGCAGGTCTTTGGGTTGATGAACTTTAACAAATCCTAAATTCTTTTCGGACAGGCATGTAAACGGACAAAGGATTAGTGTCCGTCCATGTTAATACTAAGCAAGAATGTGAGCATACAAATGGGTTTGCCCATCCCCAGCCTCCTGCAGTAGTTTTTAACCAGTGGTACTGTTGCAATGCCTGTGTTAGAGCTTTACAGCAAAAAGGGCAAATTATCTATTCTGAGCTTGTTACACACTGGGTCATAGAGTACACTCTCACTCAAACACCCTCCAAACACATTTAAATTAACCAAAGATGCTTCACTGTGTCCTTCCCTAAACCATCCCTCCAAACAGATGCATAAACAAGGTAGGAATGATTTCACAAACAATTTAGCAACAAGCTGTGACAGATGTTCACTTGAGCTGCTGTGTGGGCAGCAAGTTCTTTTCCTCCCACCAAGACAAACAGAGTAGAGCTACACTCTTCAGCAGAATACTTTACATACACAGTTATGTGCTCCGTTTGAAATCGTATACTAACATACTATTCATACTAAGTATGAGATAAAATTGAGTATGTAGTGTGTTTCAACTGCCTAGTATGTATATGAATGTTTATTACATTAGCAAAATTTTCTGATGCGTTGCTCATGCGACGTGAGCTTACTGGACACACTCAACCGCCCCAAAATGCATTGCGCCTCTTCGTACTGCGGATTGTGAGGCAGACGGTTAAAATCATTAACTGGTTGGATAAAATAATGACAAAGTTAGACTAAAGAAGAAAAACGTGGGAGCTTACATATATAATGCACTGTAGAAAAAATATTTAACACTTAAATGTTTAATCATTTTTAATTTGCCTTAAAATAATACTGGGAAATATCAAATTGAGTGGAAGACGTATTGTTGATTTACATTTGGGATAAAAATGTTCACTCGAGGGTAGCTCAGACCAGTAAAGTCGTGACCGATACAGTCATGTGATGCAGAGAAGATGTATTGCTTGAGCAGGGTCTGAAATTAGCACCCACCATATGTGGGTAAATTGTTGACAGTGGCAGGTAAAATCATCTGGCCATGACTTTGGTGGACAGGGAAAACACTAGGGATGGGAATCGAGAATCAGTTCCTGTTGTGAATCGGTTTCTAGTTGTCCGATTCCTTGGAATGGTATAACTCTGTGAATATTGATTCATCTTATTGATGCCTTAAGGCATAACAAATATGTGTTGAAATTGGCAGAAGGAGAGCTAGTAACGTTAGCTGTTAGCAGACAGAGGGCAGTCCAGTCTTGCTTGGCTATATAATGGAGCAAACAGCTAACGTTATTTGAGGTTCAGCTCCACCACTACTCCATTTCTTTGCCCATTTTTGGATTAGCCAAGTTAGACTGTGTTGTCACTGCTAAGTTGGCGCCGCCTGGAGCCCCCCACTTTGATCTTCACAACGTCTCTTCAGAAACCTCTGGGTGACGTCACAGAGACTACGTCCGTATTTTATACAGTCAATGGCTAGTATGTGATATCGAACACAACCATACTTCACAAATTGAGGCCTTGTGAATATAAACCCCATCATGGCACTTTCAGCTAATTTCTGACGACTGTGAGGAAATACTACAAAATTTCACCCCGTCATTGTCTTTTCTTCTATCCTCCCCTAAACACTATGGAGGATAGACAATAGTTCATTATTTAAAATCAGGTCTGATGGAGATTCAGCGTACGTCTCTGTGTTGGATATGTATCGGTGAACTGGATTTGTGCTTGCGGCTGTAAAGGGGGTTTCCAGTGCGGGGTCTGAAGCTTCAGCCTCTGCAGGACAAAAGCAGCAGACTCTGGCAGACAGCTACCTCAGATCACACTACATGTATCTCCCTCCTCTCCTGACTACTCTCATCTCCTGTCCTCTCTTTTCCACTTTTCTCCTCTCCTGCAAGGAAGAGGGGGAGGGAAGACAGATAAGGCTGCTTCCTCAGAAATTACCTATCACAGTTTGGCAATGTGTTCAGCATTGCTGTCTGAGAAATGCTGAATTTGTCAATCCAGTTCAACTGAAATGAATATGTGAGCTCAATTTTTAGCTGTCGTTTTAAATGAGTCAAGTGCTGTAGGTGTATGGATATCAGAGTGCGTGCTGCATAGCTAAAACGGGAAACAAATCACACTCTGCGGCTTTTATTCACATTTGTTTATACCGAGATAAACCCGGAGTGAGAGCCCTCACAACCTACGATCCGAGGACATTCATCACCGGCAGCAAAGCAGCGAGGTAAAGATTACTCTCTGGGGCTGCACGGCAATCTACACACTACAGTAGATATACAGTATAACTGCTACAGCAGTTCTCTGCAGTGGTGCCATGAGAGGCCATCATAAATTATAATAAAACAGCATGGCAGGACCCAGCACACTGTTATTACCAAATCTACTGTTATAAAGCACAGAAGTAATTGCGGGTAATGTGTATTTATCACTTACAGACTGCAAGGGGTTTGCTTATTCATTATCTCACTGTTCATTTCTGTGGGAGTTGCGGAGGATGTATCCCAGTTATCCACAGATCCTCCTCTTGAATCACAGACCACCATCAGTTAGCACCACTCCTCTAACCCCAAATATAGATGATGAACAGCTCTCTCTCAGTATCCATCCAATATATTTTTCAAGTGGACCTCGGGCCTTTAGGGGCCTCTCGTTTCACAAAGGCAATTTCCATGATGTTCAGACGTTCAGAGGCTGTAGTCACTCTCCTACCCAGCGTAGCCCCTTACTTTGGTTGACTAAGTGTTTATAAGAAACGTCTCGCCCGCTCTACTCCGTCTCCGTGTATGCCTGGGAGAGATGTAGCGCTGCTGTGTTGCGTTGATGTTTTATGCTCTATCTGGGACGCATCTCTTAGTAACATGCCGCAGCCTAACTGGATCACAGATAAAGTGATATGATTGGAACAGATGGTTCTAAGTTCGCTCGCTACCACTCGGGCTTCCTGCAGGGGCCTGAAATAGAACAGAAGGTCTGAAAGGACAAACAATGCCAACGGTGACAGTCGCGGAGGTGTCGTTCAGGGTGGCATATCTTCAAAGATTACGCAAGTCGTCTCATGACAGTGGGACACATGAAGCAATGAGAGGTTTCTGAAGAGATGTTTGAAGCGTGAGGTTTGGACTAGTACTCGGAAAAAATGACTAATTATCTTCATCATACTCACTTCTAGAAATGGCTCGATACCACTTTTTAATGTCTGATACAGCAACCTTGAGTGTCTGCCGATACCGATACCAATCCAATACCGTCTTTTTCCCTCTCTTAAACAACTAAGTTTAATAAATTGAATAACTTTCGTTACTTTGCAGATTCAGGTTATTTATACAAAACATAATGAACTAATCAGTGATGATGTATTATTATTGATTAAACTACCTAGCAGTATATAAAGGCATTAAAATTACCTCCACATTTACCAACTGCAACATTAAAGTGATGAACACTTTGGTGCATCAATAATTAGAATGCAATAATATATTATTCTGCATAATGAGTAATTTTGGTACTTTAAATATATGTTGATGCTAATACTGATGTACTTTTACTTGAGTAGCCTAATATTTTAAGTAAGTTAATTAAAGTTAAATACGTTTTTCTTAACATACATCTCTGTATGTTAATATTAGTTTATTGAAAAATGAAAAGGGTTTCCTTTCACTCACATGCACCCATTTTTCAACATTTCGGGCTTTAGCCCCGGCAAAATGACCTTGCAACGCCAAAGAGTGTATGAGCCAGACTGAGCCCCGGCAAAGACGCCGACATAGAAGAGTGCATGTGACGGAAAGGGATCACATCGGATTATACTTTTTTTTCCCCTCCGATATCAGATCCAGTCATTTTGGCCAGTATCGGACCGCTACCGATACTGAGTATCGGATCAGCACATCCCTACTCATTTCTGATGAAAACCTCCACTTGGATCAACGAGACTGACTGGGAGATTAGTTTTCTTTACTTCCCTTGTAACTCAAACGGGATGTGAAAACTTCGATGTGCTGCTGGGGTGGACTGAGTGACTAATGTAACATCTGGTACTACAGGACTGATTGTGACACCTGGGAAAAGGGCTACGCTGTACACATTGCCCCTCTCCAATCAGGAAGACATTCCTCTCATCACACGAGTGAAATACGATTCTCCATTATTACCTACCAGCATTCTAAATGTCAGGCCGGATTTGTAAATGATATGCTACTCCTAATTACGCTGATATTTCCAAGAGCAAAACAAACCTCTCTCGTTCGCTCTCTCGTCTCTCCTCCTCCCCTCGACCTCTCTCTGGAATTTTTCTTTTTTATATTTAAAATGTTACTGCCTTTTTGGGGGAGAAGAGCAGTTCCATTAGCACGGGAAACACTTAAATCTAACATTTAAGAACACTCATATAACAGGTGT
Source organism: Helicolenus hilgendorfi (assembly GCA_916700815.1). NCBI lineage: Eukaryota > Metazoa > Chordata > Actinopteri > Perciformes > Sebastidae > Helicolenus > Helicolenus hilgendorfi. Next base: position 6,089 of record CAKALG010033902.1, on the reverse strand, counting down.
CCCTTCACATCTTGGACTATTAATGTCTTGAGGGTTAGACCAGCTGTCGATGAGAATCAGAGAGTCGCCAACTCAAATACCCAGATTTTTCCAGTCCACATACTGACTGGGTCTAGGTGGTGGAAATGAATGAGTAAAACACACCACTCAACTGCTCTAATGGAGCTGCCAAATGTTCACCTATCCTGTAGACATTACAACACGGCAGCAGCACTGGAAACTGTCACGTGTAAGTGCATGAAAGTGTGCAGTCCTCTTTCCATGTGACTTTTCCACAAAGTATAACATTAAAAAACCGAATGCTGAAATTTTGTATTATGTTCGATTTCTATTGCACTTTCAGGTTCTCCCGCTGTAATGGTTGCGTTAAAACTTTGGCCACTGTATCCATTACCCTAAGGTGTCAAAATGTCTGCGGCAGAAAAGTATTTAAGTGCTGTGTGATAATAGAGTATGCTGAGGACGTGCAATGGTGATGTATGAGTTTACCGCAGGGGTTAAGGCAGCCTTTGAGCTATGTCAGATGAGTCTTCTGGCTCCAATAGGCAGCATTGGCCCTGAGGGTCAAAGAATAGGTCACGCTGAGACATCTCACGGGAGATGAAAGATCGCTCCAACATCTTCACCCACTGGGTATTACTATCATCATTAGAGATGTTTTTCACAACATAGCCTTGGGATAGAATAAATGAGCCTTTAGACAGAATAAATGAAGAAGGCCTTTACGTTACCACTGTAAGGGAGGAACTCCATGAGTCCCCGGCCTCCATTAGAGGAGACGGTGATACTCTCTTTTGTGGCCTCCCCACGGCCCTCTAACAGTGTGAGATGAGTGGAGTCTTCAGCTGTAGCCATCAGAGAGACAGCCGTACTGACTTCAGCTACTACCATTCAGATGTGGAGACTGAATGAAAAAAAGTTGACACTTTTAAAAGACGCTTTGTGGAGAGAGAGAGAGAGAGAGAGAGAGAGAGAGAGAGAGAGAGAGAGAGAGAGAGAGGTCAACAGAGACAGAGAGAGAGAGAGGGAAAGAGACAGAGAGGACAAGACAGGCCTTTTGTGTGTGTGCAGATTAATTAGAATCCTTCTGGACTGCCATTAGAGCTCATTAAAAGGAGCCACAGCCATACAGGCATCAAACAAAGAGCTGGGACTGAACCCCGGTCCAACCCCCACCACTGTCTGCTCCGGTGTGTGTGTGTGTGTGTGTGTGTGTGTGTGTGTGTGTGTGTGTGCAGAGAGAGTATATATATATATTTTTATTTAAACGCACACACAAATATAATACACTGTTAGACATTTCAAAGGGTTTTTACGGTAACTTAACTTACCACAATTTAAATTTACAGTACCATCATTGTAACTAAGTGTTACTGTAACTGTATATTACAGTAGCATCACTGTAAAAACAACAACTAGGTTTACTCTACAGTAATCCTATTTATTGATTTATTAAATTATTATTATTTAATGTCAGATTTTATAAACCGTATAATTGTATTTATATGTATTTATATCCTACATTAAGTACTGCTATTCAGTCCGCACAGAAGCAATTATAGTTTATTTAAAACACTGCAAATGCTTAATAAAACACTTTTGACAGAAATGTATCGCCCAAAATACTTTGAGACATTATTATTTTAATTTATATAATTTTCAAAAAAGGCATTTAAAATAACACAACGGTGCATTAACTTCTATACAATGCATTCATTTCACTTATTCACAGAACTCAAAAAAAGTTTGTAGAACAAAGTGTCTTGACTTTGAATTGTATATTTCTAAAGAGCCCAAAAAAGCATAAGAAGATACTGAAATTTAGCATCACGTAGAAAATGTAATTGCTTGCATTAGATTAAAAAAACATTTCTTTTCACTTTCAAAGAATTTGGTATTGAGAGCTCAGTACATTAACAATGAATCAAGATTGAGTTACATCATTTCAAGGACATTCCAAGAGTCATGATAACGTTTCTTTTAAGAGTTATTACCGTTGTGAAACCGTTTTTTTGCGTGCCATTTAACGCCACGTTGCTACCATGAAATGGTCCCGGTTAGGTTTAGGACACAAAACCACTTAGTTAGGTTTAGGAGAAACATCCGACCAAAGGAAACTAAGGTGTTGTTATTGCATGTGAAATGACAAATTACCGTGAGATTCAAACCCCATTTGTGACACCGGGCTATGTCATGGATGGTTGTGCTTGTTTTTGATTATTATATACACTGATTTTAAGATTTTAAACATAACATGTAAATTTATTAATTACTTCAGTTATCAACGCCCATCAAGGGACGGGTGTTGGAAATTAGCTTCAGCAGTATACACGTATACAGAACATCGGACTCTGCTTCTGCAACTCTCAATGAGTCTCTGTACTTATCCCTCACAAATAAACTAATACATAATAACTAAAATAATACGTGTGTGTGCCTGCTAGGGCTGGTATGTAGATGAAGCATTATGTTAATGATATTTTCCTCTCTTTTTGGCTGCTTCTCCACAAGCCCTGTTAGCATAAATGATGCTCCCCCAGCTAGCCGACGGAGGCTCGCTCATCGCCACTAAAGGGATGAATTAGCCCCCTCCGAATCCCAGATCAGATCCTTGTTCATTTTCAATAAGGATTGGACTGGGGTTCCACATGCATTACGATGAGAGTGTTTATGGGTGCTTATTAGTGGGCGCCCATGGTGGCACAGAATGATAATGTACTGGAGTTATTAAAGCGACATACAGAACAGGCCTACGGCTTTGACAATTAGGATAACGACCTGCGATGCTTTGCTTTTAGAAAATCACTGGTTTCATAAGATCACTGCAGGAATGTGTGTGAATAAAAGGATGGAGGGTTGCTGCGTCAACACAACACAACACAAATCAGACACCAAAAAGGTTTAAACATATCCATATGTACAACAGTGTATGATCAAAATGTGTTTTAGAATCAATTTAAAGTTAGGTAATTTATTTTTCAATTTTTGCAGAAAGATTTGAAAACTTTCACAGTAATTATGTCTCATGTCTCACCAGGTAAGGTACCGACATGGACATTCAGCAGACGTATTTCCCATATATCCCGGTGGAGTCCATCCATGCATTATCTGTAACCACTTATCCTATTCAGGGTCGTGGGTGGAGGCAATACCAGCTGGCATTGGGCGAAGGCGTGGTACACCCTGAACAGGTCACCAGACTATCACAGGGCTGACACATAGAGACAGACAACCATTCACACCTAACCTGCATGTCTTTGGACTGTGGGAGGAAACCTGAGAACCCGGTGAAAACCCACACTGACATGGGGAGAACATGCTAACTCCACACAGAAGGACCGCAAGCCGTATTTGAACCTGCGACCCTGTACCACCACCATGCAGCCCCTCAGTGGAGTCCTGTAGTCCAATAGACCTTTGGGCCAACAGTCCAACTGTTGTGTTACCTCCAGTTTGGTCCACCAGCTCCTGAGAAACATAACTGACCCTTTTTGGCTAACTGCATGGTCAACTTTCTTTTTGGCTGGACCGTAGAGGACCAGCCCTACAAACACAAAAGTCTGTCGCTGACTGACTGACTGAGTGATGAAGTTACAGGATTGGTCGGCCGAGTATGTAAGTTAGTAGGTAATAGAGTAGGTAATAAGTTATTTTATGTTTTACCGTGCATTCACACCAAGCACAAAGCTGTATCTCGCAAGCCACACGTCACTACTGCGGGATGAACCCAAAATAATAATAATAATAATATTACAATAAACGTATCAAAATGATGCCGAAATAACGACATTATGATGTCGATAAGTAAAAAGACCAAATTCATGCTTTTTCAGGTCTGTCCGCAACACAACAAGCAAACAACTTTTAAAATGCTTGTTTTCTGAATGGAGTTTGGATCGATCAGTGCCAGGCTACGCTAACATTGTAGCTGCTCCATCAACACTCCACATAACGTCATCTAGGCATAAATACGGCAGCAACGTTGTTGTAATGGATCGAAAGTGAAGCCGAAATAACTACATAATGATGCTGATTAGTAAAAAGTCTGAATTCATGCTTTGTCAGGTCTGTCCGCAAGACGACAAGCAAACAACTTTTAAAATGCTTGTTTTCTGAATGGAGTTCTGATCCATCAGTGCCAGGCTATGCTAACATCGTAGCTGCTCCATTAACACTCCATTTAGGAATAAATACGGCAGCAACAACATCAGTGATGATAGCGGGAATATCTCAACGCTGATAAACTTTAGTGAAGTATGTATATATTGTTACACACCACTTATATGATGAATGCTTTTGATACACATGCTTTAATAAAAAACTGAAATACGTTTAACCTTGCATACTGTATGTCATGCTAATACCTTTTCACCTTGTATAAAATGTATAATATACTGACTAGTAAATGTTACCATTTACTACTACTGAATGTCATTTGCTTCATTATAAGTTGTCTTTCAATCAAACATTAAGATATAAGTGGAATAAACTGTTCACAGATAACGGCAGCAGCAGCAGCACTCCAGAAAAGAACCAGCGCTGACCATGACGCATTACTGTTAACAAACAGGTAGCGTAGATAGAATTTACCCATAATTATGTATTTTCTTTGCTGACTAATATACTATAGTGCATTTTAAACCATGTGCATGGGTTGTATTTACCACCCTCCAAACCCTTTTTCACAGTGCACCTGGCTGTTGATACTGTGGCATTGTTAGTGATCACAACACCACCTTTTGCACAATTAACAGGTGTTTTGAAAGCTGTGATATGCATCCCTATATATCAGGAAAGCTCTGACTTCATCTTAAACCTCACAAGTGTGGGAGGAAAGCATGTAGGAATGAATTTAATCCAAGCTTTTAAATTCTTATGAAACCTTGAAATTGTGTCAGCTATCGTCCAGCGTAAGGTCAGCATTAGCAGTTAGTCTGCTCTATGACCTTAAATTTCAACACCCCATCAGAGTCGTGTCCAAAATGACTTTCTCTAATCTCGCAAATATGGCAAAGTTCAGACCATTTCTCACTCCAGCGAACACTGAAAATGTAATGCATGCTTTTATCACCAGCAGGCCACATTACTCTTCTTCCAGGTCTCCCGACACGACTGTGAGCTTGTTCTAAACGCTGCTCAGAGCTTGAACAAGGACAAGGAAGTGCATTTCAAATCACTTCACCAGCTGATGGTGAATCCCAATTCCAAGAGTCTTCTTCCGTATTTACCTTAACTCACGTGTTTGCTCCTGACTGTGTTCAGAACATGCTTCAAACAGCCTCGACAACTTCTGGATGAACTGCCATCACAGTGAATTGTAATCATTTTGTTGATCCCTTCACATACGTTAAATACATTTAAGATCCCTAGAGGATGAATTTGAATGACTGTGAAATATCTCAACATCTACTGGATAGATTGGCACAAGCTGTGGTACAGACCCCCACGGTGTCCAGAGGACGTGTCCCACTAACTTGGCGGATCACCTGATTTTTCATCCAGCACATTTTTGGCTTTTTATTGAAATATCACAACAACTGTTGGATGGATTGCCAAGATATTTGCTGCACACATTCATCATCCCTAGAGGGGTTTAACACCGCTGGAACGCCCTGGTATGGCTGGGTTGTTGCAGCGCATGATTGTCCTTGAGTAAATTAATCACAAATTTTTTTTAATCTGTTAAAAATATACCTTAAAGGGAGATTTATCAAGTATTTAATAGTGTGGACAAATATGCTGCTTTATGTATGTATATTTATTGTATTTATTACATAAGGGGTCAATTGTGCAAGAAAAGTGTTAAACTTGGTTAGTGATAAAATAGACTGTAAAGATCTATATGTTGTGTGTGTGTGTGTGTGTGTTTGTGTGTGTGGAAGAAAGAGAGCATGTGCCAGCTTACCTCACTAAGCAGCATATTGTAGCAAGCTTGCCAGTTAGCGGGGGTTTATGCAGGGCCATTGCCTCTGATTATCTTTAACATCTTGCTGAGTGCACTGCACTGGGCTGTGCCAGCAGAGCGCACACACACACACACACACACACACACACACACACACACACACACACACACACACACACAGACA
>CAKALG010033901.1:0-20139 GCA_916700815.1 Helicolenus hilgendorfi | reverse complement strand
CCGTTTGCCTTTCATAATGGACATTTCATTTCATTATAAATGCCGTTTGTATTTATTTTAGGCAGAAAAAGGTTGAGAAGCCTGTGCTCATTTCTAAATAATAGTAATAATCCACAATTAAAACCCTGCACTTTATTAATTTATGGAGCCGTGTAAATCACTGCATTTTCCGCAACACTGTCTGCAAATATTTCAGAATAAAAGCCTTGTGTTAACACAGTGGTTCCCAAACCTTTTCTGCAAGGCTCTACCTGGTCAGTGCAGAACAATGCATCATTTTAGCCTTGCCCTCTCTCCCCCCTTTATAACTTCTGCCCCCCCCCCCAGTTTGGGAATCACGGTGTTAACAAATGAAGCAATTCTGTTCACAGAAAAGACGCTACAGAGCTTTTATTTTGAAATGGAAACAGGAAGTGTTGAATTAAAAATACATTTTAACTTTTTTGCATGTCTGTGACATATTGTACAGATATGAAACTGTAGTAATGTTGCTGGTATTATGTCAATATAAAGTCAAAAGGTCATTTTCACGGTCTATCTTTGCTGTGAACCGTGCACAGTTCACGAAAAAAATAGGCGAGACCTTGAATCTCTAGAAGTGACGCAGGCTGTGTGGTTGCTCTAACCTGTTAACATGGATGCCTAAATAAAAAGCAAAAGGTTCCATGACACACACGCCCTGCTCTTGCGTCCTTCGAGCTTAAGTAACGTAGTAAAGGCTAAAAGTGATTTTAAGTAGATATAGCGTATTAATACTGCAGCAATTTGCATAATATGTGTTGATTTATTCACTTTTGTTATAACATTATTATGGGAAGCATGATAAACAGTCATCAAAATTATATTCTAGATTGATATAAATATATAAAAGTTCCTGTTTTTGGTTTCTTTCTTTGCTTTATCTTTTGTTTTTAGTTGAAGAACCTCTTCCCCCTCTTCTGAAACCAAACCTGCTCTCTTAGTTATGACTAATATATGAGTAATGGATTAAGGAAATTCGTGGGTTCACTGTTAAGTCAGAAAAAATTGAAGAAAGAATGTAAACTTTAGATTGACTTTGCAGCTGCCAGACATTCAATAGATGTTAGGTCACAAAAGGGCATTTACAATAAAACTTTAAACTACCTCCGTGCATATATGGAACAAGAAGGTCAATAAACCCCTAAAGCTCCACTGCTGCTTCTTATATAACTTCTTTCACACCTTTCAACATCTTACAGATTATCTGTACAATACATCTTAAAGTTGGGTTCTGTTCTGCGTATTCTTCAGCCGTAATAGTCGACGTGTTGATTGTAAAGTATGCAGTGTATGTAGCTGAGGCGAAGCTTGTTAAAAATATAACAGAAGATGCATATATAAGATGCATCTGGGCTCATTAATCTATGTGGGTTACAGTGTTCATACCACCACGTGCTACTGACTCAAACATCCCATCATAATTAAACAACATGTGTATGAAATATGCAATAAACGGCATATCAATTATGTTTCCATTTGTCCCACTCTGTCGTGCTGAAACCTAAACTGTTGTTTCAGACCAACAAACATGCAGACATTCCCATAGTTAAGGACATGCTTAGTGTATATAATTTGCTCTGGCATGATGTTTTATTCATGGTGGCGGAGGTATATCCATTCATGCGCTATCATATTTCTCTGGAAGTCTCCTGTGCAGGTCTGGCTTGGCCTAGATAACAGAAAACCTGCCTGGAGGGGAGACACAACACCGCAGGACGTAATAGAAGCTATCATAATGCTTAGCAGGAGAGATGTCCAGGAGCTCAGACTGTGGCGGAGTGGCAGAAACACCTCTCAACCAGGAGGCGTGAAGACATGTCCATGTGTGGCGATGCAACGATTCCAGCTTTGAAATGTTTGAATCGATTAAAATAAAATGTTTCTATTTATCAGCCCAGTCGCAATGCAGTTCATAAAATAGTCACGAAATTGAATGTATTGATTCGTGTACATAGACACAAATTTCTCTTTTTTTTGACAGCACGAAATCAATTCTTTTGTTATCCACTTAATACTGAACCAGGAAGTGCAGAGAGCAGCCAACGCCGTGTAGGGAGGTAGGTCGGGCTGGACTGATGGGTCAACAAACACAGGACCTTCACCGGTGAATGCCAAAATTCAGAGTTGATTTTTTTGTCACGTAACTTCCGTACTTAAGTTATGGCACTTCCAGAGTTATTTTAACCCAAACTACGATCTATTCCTAAACCTAACTAAGTAGTTTATTGCCTAACCCTAACCAAGACGATCTATTCCTAAAGCTAACTAAGTCGTTTTTGTCGCATAACTTCTGCACTTAAGTTACGCCACTTCCAGTGCGATTTTAACCCAAACTGCGATCTTTTCCTAAATCTTACTAAGTAGTTTTTGTCAAGTAACTTCCATACATATGCCCGGTTCAGACCACACCATATCAGCCCGATTACAGCTCGGCATGGCCGTCGTAGGGTGTCGACTTGGATCGGGAACGATAAATGAGTGTCGTGTGTGAAAATCGATCGTTTTATCCCGTGTAGTGTGTCATAATACACGACCTGGGACACCTCACGATGTCCCGACAGAAAGAATAGCATGTTTGATTTAGATTTTTTGCTTTCCATGACATGTTCCGTCATCGAACCTTCCAAGCACAACTGCTGGGACCTCACAGTAGGATATTCAATCTAGGTTGTGTGGGAGTAAAAAACACCACCACCGTTGTGTCTTTGCGCATGGAGCATCCCGTTACGTGCCCGCTTTCGCTTCTCCCTGTGAATTATAATTTTATTGTTTTCCTCTGGAGCTTCACGGGCCCCTAAATGGTCGAGCCCGCAGGCTTGACCCCCCGTAAGCCCGTATATTAAAACGGCGGTGCCGGGAGGGTGTGTATTGCCGGAACAGGGGACCGACGTGTAGTCTGTCATGTGTCCCACCCAAGTTACGACAAGAATATATGACTCTCAATCGTCTAATCTGACATAGTGACCATCGTAACCGTCGTAATCTATTCCTAAACCTAACTGATTAGTTTTATTTTGAAAAGACTGGAGCGGAAATTGACACGTACGGTGTTGTTGGACATTCGTAGGAAATTTCGTAGCACTAAAAAGACATTGTTGAAAGTCGTGCTGGGCATCACGAAAAAAAGTGAAATTCGTGTCTATGTACACAAATCAAATAGATTAAATTCTGTGACTATTTCACAAACTGCCATGAGACTGTGTTGTATTCACGTAATAACAAAACAAGTATTATAAGTAAGCCACGATTTGATTGAATTAAGCAGATGTTTGTGCTTCTTTCTGCTGAGATACAGGAGGAAAGTGTGTTGAAGAAGTTTTTGAAAATAGCAAAATGAGACGCTGTGGTTTGAGGCTAAAAATGAAGGCCTTGAAAATTAAAGTGTAGGACTCAAATGTGTTGAATTATTCACGACTGAATCAGTTTAGTAGCTTTTTTGATGAATCAAATTTAATCAAATCTAATCATTGGTAAAATAAATTCATTGAATCACTGCAGCAGAATCAAACTACTCCCTCCTCTCAATGACTAACAATGATGAATTCACACCTTGAGCCTGTTTAATGACTGTGATACAACCAAAACACTGTCTATACATACTGTTTCTAAATTGTCCCACAACTTAAAAACCATTAAAGTCTCCCTTTGGCTCTTTATCTACATCCGCTTTATGAGCTGCATAGGTTATACAGGAGACAGGAGGATCAATACATGATAACAGCTTTTCAATTCATGATAAAACTGTATTCACTTAATTGCTTTAATCACTTTGCCTTATTAAAAGTTTATCCACCTAGTTCTGCGTCCAATATTTATCATTTCACCACATTAAACTGTACTGATTCTGCACGTCAGCTTGTTTAATGACACCGGGGCTTAACGGTCTATACAGAGACTTAATGGTCCTCTCGTATATTTTATAGACCTACAATATCGCCCTGAAGAGACCTGTGTTCTGTTAAAGTGAACACATATGGGTCAAAATGAAGCGCATTCATGGGATGTCATGCATGAAGTGAAATCCTCTCTCAAAGCCAATACTGAAACCAGCACTTATAATAACAGATATTTAAATTAGTCGTGGAATAGTCCAGAAAAAAGTCAGCTAAGGTTTGTGGAGCAGTGAGGACTCCTCAAAGACTAAAGTTAGACAGCAATGTTAAAGTAGCACAAACTACTCCCAGAAAATACACAGCAGTATTGTAGCCTACAACAGTGGTTCTCAAAGTGGGGTCCGGGGTCCCCAAGGGGATCCATGGCACTCCGAAATAATTTCCTATGAATTATAAAATTGTGCTATATCATTAAAAAGTGCAGATCTACAAATGGGGACCATTTTCACCAATAAAACAGGCATATTGTGTCCATTACTCCCACCCACGTTAGCTCTGGGCCAATAGAAACTCTGGTATGGTTGTGACTAGAGGTGTAAGAAAATATAAAAAATAGCGAGTATCGCAATGTTATGTTTTGTGATACTGTATCGATTCTCAAAAACACTCTATTGATTTTTAATTAATAGTTTACATGCAAAGATTAATTAAGTCAATGCTTTTTTCATTTGCAAATATATGCACCCTCTGTGGTAAATGTAGACCCCACTAATCTGGTTGCATGAAAAGAGTAAACTTTTTTTTCTCAGATTTTATGCATATGGTGGTGTGTTCTTTATACTATGACAATTGTTCTAAAATTAGATAAAAAATATTGCAACATATCGCCTCACTTACGGTATCGCAATATATTGAATGATAACCTCTGTATCATGATACGTATCGTACCGCCAGATTCTTGCCAATACACAGCCCTAGTTGTTACACACTATGTCAATCTGCCATGAATCAGTCACTTCACTCACTCTGATGCAAATACTCCAATCAAAATTGTCTGAAGTAATATGCTTATTTACTATAATGTGTTTTGCAACACTGTTATGAAACTTCTGTTATGATTTGCTCAGGGCTTTCTGCCAATGATTTGAATAAAGAGCACTACGTTCATTGTTTTGAAGTTGAAGCACTTACTGCCAGCATTAAACTGGTCATTTTAAACGTCTTGATTCATTAGGACATTGCTATTAACATGATTCAAATTAAAATGTCTTTCTGTTTATCGCTATGAAACAGGTCTGAAGTATCTACAAGTTCATCTTTGCTTTACAGAGGAAAAGATCTGACTTTGGGACTATCGTTGCAAATTTTATCCTGGTCAATTTATCCTTGTCTTTTTTTTTTTTTATAATAAATGACTATTCATAAAAAATATGACTGTTGTGGGATTATTCATGATATATACTGTTATGGGGCTATCAGTCTTGTAAATTAAACTTTAGTTGTTCCATAGATTTTTTCAGACAATGTGAGTACAAATACAGAAATTCTGCTATCACCTATCGGGCCAACGTTGCAATATTAAAACATTTTCCTAAAAACTTACACAAATAATTCAAAAACTCTCTAATTTCTGCATCAGAGACATCCTACAACAACATCTGAAATGTTTTCAATTTGTTTCTATATTTGGGCTTTACGGGGTTAAAAAAAAAGACAATACAAATAGTTCCAAAGGCTAAGAGAACAAATGGTAGTAAGCATGTTTAATTATCGATTACTTGTTATGATTATGAGGAGGTCCTACCCTGTAAGGAGTCCCTGGCCTACAAAACACAGAATGCAATCCACTTTTTTCTTAAGACTACATGACAACTGTTTACTCATGTTTGCAGCACACCAATAATCTGAAGTTAAACCTGCCTCTTGGAGGATTAATTCACCCTAAGTCCTCTTTTAGTCCTGTCACTGGCTCTATTCACTTCACTGCAAAATCTGATTTGACAAATCCAAGAAGTATTTCATGAATCCAGGCCTACAAAAGCAGATTTGAGTTTGTCCAGCATTAAGGAGGGCACTTAAGTGTAGCATTATACTTAGACACAGTATATAGGTGCATGGTTATAATTATTTCCTCCAACTTGGTAGCACAGCCTGCTGCAGGTTAAATCCTGCTGCAGCAAAGGAAATGATGATTTCTGCCCCTTTAAGTGCACATATGGATGTAGTTTAGATACTTTATGATCATTACAGTGCATCCTTCCGAGGGACCTGCATGCTACTTACATTTTACTCCTCAGCTGCGACGGCGTGAAGATTGTTGAACTCAAAACAAAGACCACATTGTGATCAAACGACCTGCGTGTGATCTCCCATCCTCGATCTTCAATTGTTGATTTTTTGTTTTTTTAAAGAAGCATTATTCGCACAGATCGATCCGATCAGGTAACCTTCAGATAACATTGATAAAGATAATCGCATATAATGAGCAATCTGGCCAGCCTTATAACGAAATAACACGTCAGCCACAGGTGCATATTTCTGTCACCTTTGTTCTTTATTTGTAAATACAGAGTCCATACTCATATTATACCTGCAGAAGGGAAAATGTCTGTTCATCCTCGTTGAAACAGAAAACAAAAACGCATTGAAACTCCCCCAAGAATCAAAACTCCCCTCGTCCACCCAGCATCATCTAGTCCAAAACATCCAAAAATACTTGACACTGCCACCAGCCAAAAGTATAATGAAATCGAGAGAAAAAAAAAGACACAAAAACAAACAAACCTGAGAGCTCAGCTGCAAGAAAAGTATCACGTTAAAAGGTGTTTTTAAAAAGGACTCCTTCTCATAAAGAAAAGAAGGGAACAAAGTGAAAGCAAAGATCACTTCAAAATCACAAAACTCCAAGGCAACAAACAACACTGCAAAATGCAAACCAAAGCATCTAGCAAACAGCAAAAGTCGACAGAAACAAAAAAATTAAAAATGTTTCAAAACCACCAAATTTTTCAAAAATCTCAATACTGACAAAAGCTGCTTGGTTTCGACCCCATCGAAACAAAACTGCAAGCAAGTAAAGGCTTCTCTCTCAAAGACCGACACCGATTCACCCTCCTTAGAATAAACTGCATGCTAAAAACTTGAAGCCTGGATGTGAAAAACGCTCCAAACCACCATGTCAATGCTCAAATTTCAAACACCAGCAAAAGGAGGAAAAATAAAAAAAAGGGGGCAATTAAAAAGACAAAAAATGCTTACAAAAAAGCCATTGGAAATGTACTCACCGAGCGGGAGTAAAATGTTGCAATAAAAATGTGATATGGCTCAAAATACAGTATGGCGGTGCAAAGCCACAATGCTGTGCCTTTTCTCTAGATCTCTGCCTCCAGTTGTGTCATGTGACTCATTCAGCCTCGACTTCCAGCAATGAGAGAGCAGTGTTGAACAGCTGATGCTCAATGCTCTCCTAACGCCTGGGCTCTCTCCAAAAAGTCAAAAAGAGGTAGTCCTTATCATCCACACAGTTATGACTGAGGCTGCTTGTGTGTGTTTTTCTTTTGCGCTTTTAAAGATGCAGAGCTCGCTGAGGGTGTCAGAGCCAGCATGCACGGAGGGATCCGGACACGCGTTCATTCCGTTCACTGGAAGCAGAAGAGGAAGCACACAGAGGATGCTGCTGCTGCTATACTGCTGCTGCTACTGTATGCACCGCATGTTTCTGCTCTCTCTTATGAGGAATGAAGAGGGACGGGCGTTGTGGGTTATTATAGTGGGGCTGGTCAACGTATGCAGCACATTCAGGACAAACACACAACCCTATAATATCCATGCTATAACACCAGCACTGCCTATAGTACTGATATTTGTACGAATATGACAAAACAAGCACAAGAATCATGATCTGCCTGCAGCCCTGTCCATGGTGCTGAAACACAATCTAATGCACTGAGTACAAGCAAACACAAGTATCACACCAATGACCAATACCAATGATCCCTGTCCACAAACAATAGTATAAATAGACGTGTCCCAACTACATACTATTTACTAATTCTAATTGATTAGACTCCAAAAGTCAGTATGCATATTAAAAATAATTGATTTTTAAAATGGGCTGTTGATGGACACAAAAAATTAAAAGGTACAGTGTGTAAGGTTTGGTTGCAGGTAGCAACCAAGTGAAACTTCTCCCATGTGTCAAACGTGTATAACAGAACTATAATATCCAGACTGTAACGCCAGCAGTGCCTATAGTACTGATATTTGTACGAATATGTCAAAACAAGCACAAGAATCATGATCAGCCTGCAGCCCTGTCCATGGTGCTAAAACACAATCTAATGCACTGAGTACAAGCAAACACAAGTATCACACCAAAGACCAATACCAATGATCCCTGTCCATGGTGCTGAAATTGAGTACAAGAAAACAAAAATATCACACTAATAATAACACTGAGCCCTGTCCATGGTGCTGAAACGTTCAATTTAAAACAAACAACAGCATCAATAGATGGGTCCCAACTACATACTATTTACTAATTCTAATTGATTAGACTCCAAAAGTCAGTATGCATATTACAAATGATTGATTTTTAAAATGGGCTGTTGATGAAAACAAAAAAATTAAAGGTGCAGTACGTAGGATTTGGTGGCATCTAGCGGTGAAGTTGCAACCAGCTGGAACTCCTCCTGTGTGCCATGTGTCTCGCAGAACTATAGTTGCCGACAATATACTAATAATTTAGCCTACTGCGAGAGTGTTGAGCGTCCGTGGTGACTTATTATGGTTAGTAGACGGCTAAGCTAAATTATAAGCAACATTTTCTCTCCATCTCTGAAACGCTTCGCCGATATTGTAGCTCGCTAGAGCCTCGAATTAGGGATGTCCATAATTAACCGTTTAACCTTTAACCGACAATAAGCATTTTAACCGATTAACGCTATCGGTTAAAGTGGTCAAAGGAAATATTAATAATTTATTTAAAAGCTGAGCGGCTCAGAGGTGTGGCTCATCTCTTTAAGGAGAAAAGCTGATTCACCTTAACAGCCCACCTTAAGAGGCGGAGCCGGAGTTGAAGGATACAGGAAGTCGGCTACGGTCTCTGGCTCGCTTGAACTACACGCAGGAGGTGTAGTTTCGTAACATTTATTCACCGACAAATAAGCTTTACACACACTGCTACACCTACGTTCACAGCTATAACGCCACCAACAACCTCACACTCACCGCCAACACGCCGACGGTCTGTTGGAAACTCGCTAAAGTTACGCAGACTACGTGTGCAGCGGTAAGCACGAAGCCTCCGGCAATGCAAGAGCTGCTAACTTAGCACAAATACTTTATTCACTATTTATTCACTGCATAGGGAATTTTATGTAGATACTAGTCAGGTTGTTTTTTTTATTTAGCAATTGATTAAATGTAGCTTTTTTTCTGTCTGTACAATACATAACGCTAGCTGTTTCATGGTCCGTGACCACTGATTGTACACTACGTTTTACGTTGCATGCGTTTTCGTCCGCTATATAGTGTATACCATAAGTTTTATTAGAATTTCAGACATTGACATACTGTTAATTTCACCCAGCCCTGTCCCTGGCACTTAAACATAGCGGTTGTTGCATGATTTATAACAAATAAACAATAGAATCGTAGTCTTAACATCACCCAGCCTTGAAACTGAGGTAGTACATTTAGGACAAATGCCCACCACTATCACTCTGGTTTAAAATCACCCAGCCCTGTCCATGGTATTAAAATTAAGAGATTTTAGCACTTTTAGGATAAAACAACAGTATTAGCCCTGTCCATAGTGTTAAAATTAAGAGATGTTAGCACTTTTAGGATAAAACAACGGTATTGGCCCTGTCCATGGTGCTGAAACTGAAAGAATGTGCTGCATTACTTAGAACAAAATAGCAACATTAATGTTGCCCAGCTCTGTCCATGGTGCTGAAATTGGCTGTTTTTTTTATCCTTACTCAATGTGCCAAAAAACCTCTTCAGGCATCAAACATAGAAAGATGCAATTATATATTTATTTATGGCCCAGAACCCAAAGAGAAGGCTCTCGTGCTAGGTTTTAATGGCATTTTGGATTAATAGAACCTACATGATGCCTGCAAAAAAATAACTCTCTCTCTCGCTCTCTCTATCGTTTGTTTGATAAATATACCTGAAAAATGTAGGTTATTGCTGATTGTGCCAGACAGGAAAGTAATAATGTGTTATTGATGCATTAGCGTCTGACTGCAGTTGTCAGACAGAATTCAGAACGAGTTCATGTAACACATAGCGCTGGAGACAACTGTCACCATTCATTCATCATAACGGCGGTGGGTGCACTGTTTCCACCTTAAGCACTGTCTAATTTAATTTACTTTCCAGATCACATCTAAGCCTTTGGGAGGCACAATGTACAATGCTTCACAGACTCTAAAGAATACATCGGGTGTCCAAGAACAGCAATCAAAACTTTCCTCGAAGCAAAGTCTCGCACCTTATCACCGAGCGTGTTTACCTCTTCTTTCATTTAGCCATCAGAGCATGTTAAGTCGCTTTGGCAACATACTGTACGGCGCTGCTTTTTAATCTCATTTAGGGTTATATGTCAGCAGAGTCATAGCACGTTGGCCTCTGTGCCTATAAACTAAACCTGACGGTCAGCGGGTTGCCGTGCAGGACATGTCAGTCCATAATTGTCCATGCCTGGGGGCGTCCATGACCTAACTCGCTGTCATTGAGGTGATTCAGAAAGCTGCAGAGGTCTAACTTAAGAGTTGGATAGTAAATAGATAGAGATGGGTGCCAACACATAGGCAGAGCAGAGGTGACAAAGAAAATGCAATTAAACCACAACCAGGATAATTCCTTGTAATCCAATTCCACACTCTATAATAAACTATGACTAATGCATGACATCGTTATTGACAAACAGTCATTTGGCTTGAAATCAACCTTTCTCCCAGTTTAATGTTGCATGACTTTTTAACGCATGCTGTGGAAGATGTACAGCTAAACAAATAAATTTACGTCAACACCCGACATGATTTATACACATGTGATCATAAACACGGGAGATGCTGTCATGTTCGCCGCAATACGCACTCAACGTTTCAGGTCTGTGCTTTTTATCAGCCACGCCGGTGCATCAGAAAGAGACCGGCAAGGTTAAAGGAATGCCCTTTATGAATATCTGAAATAAGAAATATCAATCATATCAACCTTTTGACATGTTGGGCCTCTCTGTGTTCATCAGCAGCCCCGGCACGGCCAAACGAAAACACACATTTTTCTCGTACTAACATGAATCTCTTTGTACTTGCCATTAGTCGTTTTAAAAATTAAATAAGGTACAAAGCTAAACATAATCATAATTCATCGCCTAGTATGAGTATCCCCATTAGTATAGCACCGTGCCAGGACCACTCGTTGCCTTTGGCCATAAAGAGCCAATCAGAGGCAAAGCTCAAAACATGTGGGCCTTTGGGCCTTTCCACATATCCAAAGGGTTGCCTCTCGAGGTGCATTAATCTATATTTGATAGTACATTATTTATCAGCTGGAATTAAGCGCAACATGTAGCAACATTGATTTTCATTGCAAAGTTATATGAAGGACCCCTCTCAGTAATACATTATTATTATTAATCTGTGAAGGGATATGACCATTTAGAGAAGAATACATAACATCCCTCTTTTTCTGCTTTTTGCGTGACATTTTGTGTTAAATTAGATGAACTAATGTACAGTTATAGGATTGAAAGGCCACTTCAATGTGTGGCCGTAGTCCACAGCATCCTGTGACAATACAACAAAAAAAACTACGGACTGAATTAATTTCCTTTATTAAAGCAATGAGAGGATTTGTATTCTTTAATTACCATTTTGTCAAGGAGTCTGCAGAAATCGTGCAGGATATTTTAATCAAAAATAAATGGAGTGTGCACTGCACACATAACTGTAAGGGGATTTAATGCTCATTACAATAAATGGGTTACATTTACAAATCTAAAGCTTGAGGTGGAAGGATTATATCAAATAATTCAAAATGAAAATATACTTGAAAGCCTTTTTTTTTTTTTTTTTGCATTGCCTGTGTTTGCTAATATCAGCAGTGGATATACGGGTTTAGTAAAATCATTGCGAGGAAGGCTTTTTTTTTCACCATCATGCATATTTTAAAGGTTGGAGATGTGCTTGTGTGGGCTGGGTCAGTTAGAAAAATGTCAACCAATGCATTGTAGGTATCAGGCTCAATTGAATGGCTCTACCATGTGTGTGTGTGGGGTACCTTCATTTTCATTCTTCTCTTTGTCCCTGTCAATGGATGCACTCTGTCCAAGCTGACTGACCCACAGCAGCCTGTTGGGACACAAGGCAAGGCTTACTGACACGGACAGCAGTCACCCTGCAGAAAATCCTCATGTTTGACTCTGAGAGGTCCAAAAAACTAAAAACCATCAGCCTCTGGTTCCTTTAAGACTAACAGTTAAGGTTTGAAGTGATACTGGAGAAGATTTAGTAGAGACAAATGCCTAGTTCTTGATTTATCGTAAAGGGTCAGTGTGTAGCATTTAGGGGGATCTATTGGCAGACATGGCGTATAATATTAATAAGTACATTTTCTTTAGTGTATAATCACCTACAAATAAGAATTGTTGTGTTTTCGTTACCTTAGAATGAGCCAGCCACCATGTTTCTATAGTAGCCCAGAACGGACAAACCAAATATTGGCTGTAGAAACCTTTTTGCGCACTCTCACATAGAGTATATCGAATTGCCAAGGGACCGTTAGCTTAGCATAGCATAAAGACTGAAAGCATGGAGAAAGATCTAGCTTGTTGGCTTTTCCATCATTTCTAACAAACAGAACAGACAAACCAAACACTGGCTCCAGATAGGGGCAGTCGCGTTTTTGCGTCAGCCACCATAGTTGTCCTACACGTTTGGCACATGGGAGAAGTTTCTGTTGGTTGCACTCTGCAACCTCACCGCTAGATGCCGCCACATCCGACACACTGCACCTTTAAAGCTATAATCCTTAAGCATTTCATGAAATCAAATGAAAGTCAAACCACTCAAAGTTTTCAATACTATTTAATAGTCATTCAATATATTTATATTGCTTAGTTTTCATTGTTACTGGCGGAGCCTGCCATTCTCGAACAGGATTCATATTACCTTCACATACAGAGGGGATTCACAGGAAGCATGTAATTCAGCGTTTTACTGTTTTTTAATTCATCTCACGCCTCGCTAGCTACTATTCAACCTCTTTACACCGTGTCAGAGCTGCATGAAATTACTACTAATGCAAACCCAACATTTCCTACTGCGACTGCTTCACATTAAAAGCGTTCAGCTGGTGAAACACAGGGAGGCTTTTATTATGAAGAAGCGGTATGCCAATTGCAATTCTTCCGCTAATGAACTAGTTGACTTGTTCCTCCCTATCAGGGCTAACACACACAATGGGATTGTTGTCTCCCTGAGCAGTATAGTAGTTATTGGGATTGTCATTAGTATGCGGATACTACAAAGGTCTTTGTGTACTCGATCAGAGAGAGAAGCAAAGTGAAATATGAGAGCTGCATTATTCTTCACTGAACATCATGTACCACTATCTTTGTTCCTCCTGTCTAACCTTCAGCTGGGGATTGTGAGATCTAGTACGTACAGTCTTGTGAAAAAAGCACCTCATTATAACAAGGTACACTGTGGTTGTGCTGCAGCTCTACAGTATGTTTCTGTACATTAAAGCTCTATTTAAATGTTGAAATCGGATCTATGCAGTAATAAAGTAGATGTTAGAACCAGCACAGGGTTTGAATCATCTTTCCGATGTACAAACTGAAGTAAAAAAAGACAGCGTCATCAAAGTCACAAACTCAGATAGATGTATCAGCATTCGGAGATATGAAACACAAGCTCTCATTAATCCATAATCTTTTCCTCAAGTCAGGTAAATAGAGTAAAGCCTTTAATGCGGAACTTGGCGGTGGTAATATTATACCACGCTGATTAATAAAAATCTCAGGGGGATGTAGTTTCAGTTCAAGTTCTGTATTATACTACGCAAGTGCAAGATCTTTTTTATGTTACACTGAACCTGACATTCAGAAGGTCACACGTCTGTTTTCATCGTAATAAGTTTAATATACCTACTATGACTAAATGACTTTGACTTTGCGTACTTAAGGATACTTTGGCCTGATATTTGTGAGAGGGACTTCTTAGTTTAATATTAGACATATTTATAATGACTAAAACATATTGTCAAAACATCTTCAAAATGCTGTGTTTTCAAGGGTTTTCCATTTCTTAGTTTTTCTCCTTAAAGGACAACTCCACCAATTTTACACATCAAAGTCTGTTCATAGGTCTTGGGGAGTACGACTGCATATGTATAAAAAGTTGTAAGAAGCTGTTTGTGGCTCCAGAGGGAGCCGCGCAAAATCTGATAACTTCACTTGAGGCTGAGTACAAGTTTTAAAATGAAAAACATCTGGGGGTGTGGAGTTAAAAGCAGTGACTTTTCCAGACTTCAGTAGCCCACTCACCATCTCTGCTCGAGGCTATGTGGCTTGAGGCTACGTTAACTGCTCCTGGCAATAACACACCCAAGTTGCATTGTGGGTAATGTAGGCGCCAGGTTTTAACAAGGAAGAAGAATGTGTGGAATAAAAGATGGCATTGATTTTGCCCCTTTTTTAAAACTGTTCATTGTGATTCTGTGCAGGATAAATAGGTGGAAGTCCATTGCTCTTTCACATTTCTCAAATCTGTCTCTCTAATCTATACAAAGGAGGTGGCAAGTGCAAAATTATTATTGTTATTATAACATTATTATAACATATAAATAGCTTGTCATTACAAGGACATTCTGCGTGTCATGAGAACGACTTTTAGGCTTTTCGCACGTCATGTTTATGCCACGCACCAAAACTACAGTAACAGCCACAGTTAGGTTTAGGCAACAAAACCACTCATATAGGTTTAGTCAAGAAAACAACTTAGTTAGGTTTAGGAAACACATCATGGCTTAAAATAATTATGTTAACTGAGTAAAATATGTACAGAAACAACCTAACAGAAGTACGGAAAACACATCACAAACGTCATCAATGTAACTTTAAAATTACTCAACACTTTGGGACACAAACAGTCTCGAACACTGGTCTCCTGGTTGAAAATCACGTGTTTGTTGGTCAGTTTTGTCCATTGTGGGTTATGTTTTTGAGGGTTTTCTTTGTACCTGCGAGGGGCTATATAGTCAACAGCTGATTGTAGCTTTGTATTTAAATGATCCGCTAGATCATCAACACTAACGAATAAAACCCAGGTTGAAAATTGTCTCCATTTATTTATTGTAACTTCTAATGAACTGTCAGGGCTTTACTTCTGGAGTTAAATGATGTTTGTTGAGATGCTGGGGAGGACACAGACATCCCAAACACAGATTAATATTCCTTTTGAGAGGCCCAGATGTTTTGTACCTGTGCCCCTGTGGACTGCATTTGGTTGTTTGTCTTGTTTGCTCAGTTGCTATACTGGAGTTGAATAGTCAAAGCCGTTCTCATCAAAATGAGAGTCAACAGTTGTCGTAATTCTCATGCAAACCAAGGCGCTCGCGTCTGTGTTGTCTGGCTGCGAAATAAGACCCAATTACAGCCGTTCTGTATTCACTCACACTGTGTTTTCCCACCATCCACGTAATACTCATTTTGATGTCTTGTCAAGAGAGGTAAACAAAAGTCTGAATTGACAGGTCAAAGGTTCAGACACGCACAGACAGTCAAATAGCAGGGCCAGACAGACATGTAGACGCGCACACTGACACACGCTAAACTTTTACTGACAGCGCGCCGCAGTGCCATCTTACAAAGCATTTACGCTTCCAATTAAGTTTAGAGAAAGAGGAGTCTCGAGGAAAATGTTTCGCCTCTGCATTGAATTAATTGTGCTCGGTCCGTGACAAGGAGCTAGGGAAGAAAAAAAAAAAAGCTCACATCGTTACATTCTGATGAACAAAATAATTGGCTTTTGAAAAGGGAGGTAAACAGTGTAACAGCTCCATCGCAACTGGAGACGATGAAAGGGCGGAAGCGGAGGAATGAGAAAGGTCCCGCTCAACAAATGCATCAGATGTGCATACCTTGTTAACAGCGGTCAGATTAATTGTCACATCAACATGGGGACATTTCCATTTCAGGCCCCTACAGAGGCTGAGGCATGATGACCTTTTTAGCAGGACTCTCCTGGCCACTACACGACCAGGAGCATTGTGGGACGGAGACAGGCTGATTGTGCTGTGTGCTGCTCGAGCCCTTTGGATAATTAACTAACATAATACATGACAGTTAATTTGTTTGCACGCGGCGTTACTGTTCTTCTGAGCCATGCCCTTTTCCCTACTGCACCTCACAATAGAGTATATGTGTGCGGCTGAAGATACAGGATTGCTTTTGGATCTCTGATGTTGGACATATCACTGGACTTTTTTTCCCCGCAGATGTTAAACCATTTAAGTACTTTGTTCGATCACAGGAGCATGAAATTGGTCCAACTGTGACTTGTTGGGACTAAATTGCGTGTGGCCAAAACTATATCAGTTAACTGTTTTTTAATGTTTTACTTAAAAGTCTCTTTACGTGAAGCATATGTCACTTTGTGCATGGCTGAGTCTCAAATATCCCCAGAATTGATACTCAAAATGCTAACGTCTTTTTTTTTCTCTTAAAGGCCAGCTTCTTATTATGAGCAACGAAGTCCAACATGAACAGAAGATTTTCCGCCGAAGTGATATCAGTTTGGTTATTTCACAAGAGAATGTCTTTAGCCATGAAAAGAGACATACTCTACTACCATAAAGATTTCAAACCACACTTCTGTACCTAATTAAATATGAAAAAACACACCGTACTTTAGTTAAAAATAATCATTGTTCACTCCAAATATATATATAATACTAGATACAACTTTTCAGATGAGAAAATATGGTAAAAATATCTACATTGATGGACATAATCGATGCCCCTTCTCCTTTGCTCTTTTCTGAGTGCCCATAATCACAAAGGAGCTGCTAGGTATGACTGAACACACTGCACAAAGTGAGATTATGTAATGGCTAGTGTCATTATTTGTCAGCAGTAGATGTGGGGGGGGAAAAAACCCCACCAGAAATTGTCAATCCGTCCTCAGGATTTTCAAGGCCATTTATGAAAAGTATGGAGAACGATTTGGTATTCAAGACCAGTGTGTGTCTCATTTCTATGTCTGCCTGCAAGTGTGGAAAAGAAAAACACCAGGGATGTCTTTGATTTTGATATATTAAAGACCTCTGCATAAGTCTTTGTCACCTCTGATTTGCTACCTCTGATGCCTCTGTGTTGCTGAAAATGAAAAATGAACCCGGCTGAAAACAGGAGTTAGGAATTGTCCCCCCGTAGTCGAGAGTAAAAAGCAAATATAAATGCCTGTCCACAGTTTCACTGTGAAACTACACTGGCTGCTCTAACCACTGGGTTCCTGTGACACCTTTTAAAAAGTATACTGTACAAGTTATGGTGTATTTTATTACTAGCTACAACCTAATATAGCATCAAGCTGCATCTATCTTGCAAAGCTTTAATCCGTATTCAAGGTAAAGGTTCTGTATTATTTACACTTCCTATGTTGGACTTTGGAATTTTTTATGTATTTACTATTGTTGTCGGGGAAATCGTTTTGGCTGACCAACTTTTATGTGTGTCAAGCAGCAGTTTATTAGCCAAAAGCATAAACCGTATATAAGAAGTGGACGTAGTCAAAGTGATGTCACCCGTTGGTTTGTGGACTGCAGTTTTGAAGCCTTAAGTTCGCCATCTTGGTTTTTTGCAACCAGAAGTGACACGAGAGGGTGGAGCTAAGTACAACCGAATGCTAAAAAACAGAAATTTTTTAGGCGACCAAAAAGGTTATAATTAACCTTTCATGAATTGAAAACACACTGTGAAAGGGTTAAAGTTCCAACTCCCAGACCGGACAACGCCGTGGTAGCGACCTGTCAATCACAAGGTAGCCACGCCCTAAAGCATCCCCTTCTATGTGGTCTATTTAACTCTAAATGGGAACATAATTTACTAAATGAACATCAAGCCGTATTAAAGAAGACTTGAAACTATCAATTGAGACCATAAACTGAAGTTTACAATGTTTACTGAGGTAATAAATCAAGTGAGAAGTAGGCTCATTTTCTCATAGACTTCTGTACCAGAGGAGTCGCCCCCTGCTGGCTATTAGAAAGAATGTAAGTTTAAGGCACTTCAGCATTGACTTCACTTCTCAGACCCAGAGTTGCCCATCGGCCAACAGCTATTATTATAATCATCACTGTGTCATCTCATTAGACCACAAGCTAGCATGTGCAGTTGATGCTAGTGAGTAAAATATTAATTAACTAACTTACAAAAATCAAAAACAAAGACCTGCTGTTTGTTCAATTAAATCAAGCCCAGTTTTCTAAGTTACGGTTGCTGTTGATGAATGAAGGCTAAAACTTAAAAAGACTATACAGAACACTGTGGTATATAATCTAAAATTGGGAACTAAATACTTCATTAGACTGCAATTTCATAGCTGAGTGAAGCTTCACTGAAGCCAGTTATGTTTTTGAAGAATACATTTTAAGTATATCTTCCTTGCTCAGTTTCTATTTGCTGTACAATATACCAAACATGGTGGCTATTGAGTTTGTTTCTGTGTTGGGTGGTGTTGTGTGCCCCAACTCATTCCTGATTTTGTTTTTGTATTCAAGCTCTGCTTAATTTAGTATCGCTAATGGATACTTTTGTATTTTCTTCCTTAATCTGCCACGTTCCTCGCAACGTATCCTCATACAACGGTTAATAGGATATCTAACGAAAAGTTATTCCTCATTTTTTGTATGTTCTACTATGAATGCCCAGCAACACGTGTCAATATACGCACGTAACATGCATACAGTCTTTTCAAAATAAACTTCCATCTTCACAGGAAACAACTTGGTTATGTTAAGCAACAAAACTACTTGGTTAGGTTTAGGAAAAGATTGTGGTTTGGGTTAGAATAAGGACGGAAGTTATGTTACTAAAGTATGGAATTTCCGTGACAAATAAGTCAACATCTTGGTTACAATAACTACGGAAGTTACGTTACTTAAGTACAGAAGTTACATGTCAAATAAATCAACTTTAACTTCTGGTTTCACATGAGATACAAACAGCAGTTGTTTCATGGGCAACGGTCTGGAAATGTTTCTGTTTGTTGCTCTTTATACTTCCTGGTTAATGATTACATGGATTAAATACGCATTGATTTTGTGGGATATATACGAGTTACAATGCATTACTGTTTGTAGCTACAAACGGTGTACGAGAACAACCTGTTCCTCATCATACTCCTTACTTCTTATGAAATACAAAGCATAAAATGCAGGTACTAAAAATATTGGTTAGTCCTTTAATGTTATATCATATTCATTCTATTGATGTTGTGACTGTATTGTCTCTAAGGCAAAGCACTAAAAGCCAAATGGTTGTACATGTACATCTATTAAGAAAACAAGCCCTGAGGCAAGGAGTCATAATGACGTCGTTCTTTAGACTCACTAAGTCAAGGTGAAATGTAAGGGTAAGCTAATCAATTATGCAAACCTGCTATAGATGATGGCTTTCTCAGTACATCTTAGGATACTGCTAGATGTAATTTTAAAGCTGTTACAGGGCTCAGATTGTACTGATTTATCACGTATATCTTCTTTTGTTTGAACTGTGTATATTTTTGATGTATTGGCTTTTATTTTTTAACTTGAAACCTTTAATGTAGAGTAAATGTTATTTTTCATACGGCTTATGGCAATAGGAACTGAAGATCTTGTTCAGCTTTTAAATGGTGGACAAGGCTCACCTCTAAGCAAGGCTACATGTTCCCCTGCTTCAGCCAAACTGGAAGGTCTTTGGTTTCAGTTTTGTAGGCACAGGTGCCTCTGGAAGGAGGGCTCCCAGCGGCCGTGGCAGAAGCCGCGGTCATCCTTCTTAATCAGATTCTGCAGAAGCTGATAGTGAGAACAGGCCAGTAGTACTTTGGCAGCCCTACTGGGCTTCCTTAGACACATTTTCCTGAAAGCAGAGGGCAAGAAAGAGTCTACGGGAGCTTACCTGCTATTGTTCCTTCCCATTGAACCTTGCAGTGGTAGTGAATGGCTCTTTCTGGTGCCTTTGGCACGTGAGGCCTGCAGCTAGCTGACGGGCTTCCAGCCCCAG